>SZWC01010052.1:77126-92079 GCA_023375785.1 Penium margaritaceum
TCTCTCTCTCTCTCTCTCTCTCTCTCTCTCTCTCGCTCTTCCCTCTTCCTTGCTCACTATATGGAGCAGAGGAGGGGAGGGAGAGGTCAAGGGTTCAAGGCCACAGGCCTTGACCCTCAAGAACTCGCAGGCTCCGGGCCGCCACTCGAGCAGCCAGCTCAATTGGCAGCCGCCTGCTGGCCTTCCAGCCGGCTGGCTGCCAGCTTGCCTGTAGCCAGCAAGTAGCTGGCCACCAGCCAGGCCTCTCTTTGTCAAGGGATGGCCGCCTGCTACTTCCTCGCCATTGCAAGGAGGGAGGGTAGAACTGGTCCCTCCTTCTACAATGAGTCACATAACTATACTTTAGGAAGATGCTGGTAAATTTCAAACAAGTAGGGTGGAATCTCCTCAAGGAACCCCTCAAAGAATCATAAGACATTGAATTCATGTTATATATTTATATTTTTTATTGAGATTTATGAGACAAAGAAGTGTTGCAACTGATATCTTAGACAGTTTGATAGAGCCTGTATGAAAGATACCAGATTTTTTTCTGAAAGACAGAAACAAATATTTGTGTATCATTTCAAAATGACACTCAACTAAAAAGAAGATAATTCCATGTGAAAATCAATTGAAACCGGGATGATCCTTTATTTGGATAGTTCTTGAACCTGCTAGAAATTTGTAGGGGTAAAAATATACCATCAAGATTCTTGTAGCCTCCGCAAGTATTGTTGAGGCTGCGAGAATCCTAAGGATTATCAGGGTGAAATTTTCCTTAAAGAAGCTGTTGCAAAATTGCACGTATAGTTGCTAAAGCACGCAGCCACGAACAAACCATTTAAAACCCTTCTCCCCAGAACACCCTGACAGCAGGAGGTACTCACAATCCGGAACAAATTAACCTAGGGATGAGGAAGGTGTAGGTTAGCCCAATGATGCACAATGGAACCAGACAACCAACCATAACTGGAAAATTAACCTGTCCATCCCTAGCCTTTCAAGGCTAGGGATGGACAGGAGCACTTGCCGGCCAGGGGCGGACAGATCCAGATGCAGGTCCAAAATGAGATGGCGCTTCACCAGCCCACATGACCATGCAAGACTCATTGGCTCAATGGGGGCAGGTGAAAGAAGATGAAGACCTCCTCTACCTTGCTGAACTGGCCCCAAGAAATCCTATCGCCATGTGCCATGTCCGTGGACACAGGTTGTTGCTCTTCCCACCAATTAACTGCACAACCTCAGCACCCCCAAGTGGCCACGGATCAACCCAAGGATGATACATCTCACACATGAGGTGTAGCCTTATCCATCTGTGAGTAGAAAACATAGATTATTTGTGATTCTTCTTCTCGTACATCCAGTCAAACCCTATTTACATTGAATGATGGTATGGTTTTGAAATTGGCCCAGTCGCTGTGTTGGACATCCTAGGCTTTTTCCTGTTTCACACCCCCAGATTCTTCATTTCATTATTACCCAAGTAACTTAGTGTACTATCTGATTAATGAATGCCGCAGTACTGGTACTTTTCTTGGGGGTATGTGGTTACATGGTAACATGGTCTGTCCAAATCGATTTCTCTGAGAGGCAATTCTTCAGGGTGGAGGAGAGGTTGTCTAAGAGCTGACCTCAATGGAAGGCTGAAGAGTTGAGTGGGAGAAGATTGGGCAATTGGACAGGGAAGAAAAGAGGAAGATAAGGATAATGACATGGCAATGTATAAGGAGAGGATTTTGTGGTGATGTGGTAGATGTTTGGAAGTGGACGGCAAAGAATGGGTGTTAAATAACGAACAAATTCAACCAAGCACTCTGAACCCTAGACTCAAACATCAACCACATCATGTGTGTCTTGGAATTGTGTGACACAGACGACCTTGACAATGAAGGTGGTGAGCACACATGGATGAAAGAAGACAGACTTATGCTGCTGACATGGTTCACAGTCCAGTTCACAAAAGTCACAAAATATGGCATTGTCACTTTACTGTCTTGAAAATCTTCCAATAGCTGGGATGCACGGACACCATCAAGGTAGCTTGGAATAAGCCAAAGGGCTTTCGGTATGAGAAATAAGAAGGGCCGAATGTCCCATGTTTCCATCTGGACACATGTAACTACAGTGTATAGATTTCCCTTTCCTTTAAACAATATGTCTCAACGATATGTTCCTACTGATTTTATTCCAATTGCCACCATGAAAAAAAAACACAACTCATGCACATTACTGACGTGTAAGATGCCGCTTTATTAGGCCCATGCTTCGTATGTACATTCCGTGACGTGTACACATCCATCATGTGATATCTGTTAAGCCAATGGTTGGCCATTATTAAGCCTCGTGTGACCCCTTCTACAATGTATGGGCTATGTGAAACAACTTGTAATCAAGGCTGTGCACTCTTCCAACACTACGTCACGTATCACATGTCCTATAATTTGCCTTAACAAGAATGTTGGTGAATACAGACCCGTTTTCTGATCTTTAAAGCTCCCTAACATGAAATAACATAAAAATAATGAATGAAAAGAGAAAACACTTATACCATCACAAAATGAACGTAGCATTCAATGATAATGAGCTAGCTACCCGTGTGTTAAGTCTCTCTTTGAGGAAGATATTCACAAACTGAACTATAAGAATCACACTACATTTTCTCAAAAACAAAGGAACTATCAATGCGCCGAATAGCAACGGTCTAGAAAACGGGTCCCGACATGGGAGGCCGCCAACCGCTCTTCGTATTGCAACCATGATAACATATCACCCTCGAACGAGGGATCCACACTTTAGGTTCGTTTGGTTTGCAACCTCACGAATTCCGCATGTTGGTCTTTAGTGTCTACCTTTGGTTGGACACTCTGTGAGGAGTCTCAAAGGCAAGAACTGTAAATGGATGCATGCAAGGCACAGGCTTTTATACTTGCAGAGCATTACTAATACTTCTGCTCATAGTGGCTCCACAGTAACCAACCTCAGCNCAACCATGATAACATATCACCCTCGAACGAGGGATCCACACTTTAGGTTCGTTTGGTTTGCAACCTCACGAATTCCGCATGTTGGTCTTTAGTGTCTACCTTTGGTTGGACACTCTGTGAGGAGTCTCAAAGGCAAGAACTGTAAATGGATGCATGCAAGGCACAGGCTTTTATACTTGCAGAGCATTACTAATACTTCTGCTCATAGTGGCTCCACAGTAACCAACCTCAGCCTACATTCCTACTTGGTGCGTCCTAAGACCGCCAAGTGTCATCCTCAAGCCAGGCACCAGTAAGCTTCCTAGAAGCTTCCTGTCCCATTTTGGACCACAAAGAAAAATGCGGCAGTCGCAGGGTTTGAGCCCGCGACCCTTGAGCTCCGGCGCTTGTCCCAACTAGGCCACAATGTTGTGTTTCGTATGATGATCTCCATGGGGACATACCCATCATGGGCAGTGCATTCCTGGCCTATTTTAGAACAAACCAAGGGGACGTACTCCATAGAGCAGTGCATGCCTTGTATTTCCGTGCAACCAGCCAGCTAGCCAGTGGACAAGGTGCATACCATTCAACAAATCTCTCCCTTGCACCTCTGTCCATCTATCGCTCACTGGGCTCCATCAATGCCTTGGGGCTCACCCTTCCTCTGCCGAACTCCTCATGCCGAATCCACGAATGCCTGCATAGTGCAAGTCGCTCTCCAGCGGCTTGGTCATGCATTCAGCAAGCATGCTCTAGGTTCCGCAGTGCTGCAATTCCACCACGTTTTTCATAACCAGGTCACGTGAGTAGTGCTAACGTATGTCGATGTGCTTCTTTTGCAGGGAGATGATCTCATCTTCAGCCATCGAGATGGCGCTCATGTTGTTCATGTGTATAACCATGGGATCCTCTTGTGGCACCGTCATTTTGCCAAGTAGGCTGCGTAACCACAGAGTCTCCTTGCACAACTCAGACAGAGCAACATACTCTGTCTCAGCCATGGACACCGAAACAAAATTGTGCTTCCTCATGGCCCATGAGATGGCAGCGCCATTCAAGATGCACACGTATCCAGAGGTGGATTTCCGGTCATCAATATTTCCTCCCCGGTCGGCATCGGTGTAGCACTTCAGGCGGAGGGGGTCCATACCTTCCTGGCCTCCAAGGACGAGGCCTATGTGATGTGTCTTTTGCAGGTAGCACAATATGCGCTTGACTGCCTGCCAATGTTGTGGCCTTGGGTTAACCACGAACGTGCTCACTTGTCCCATAGCATAACAGATGTTGGGACGAGTACCGACCATGGCGTACATGATGCTGTTCACGGCGGACTGGTAGGGGATGTCTTGCATCTCCCTTTGTTCTGCTTCATTACTTGGCGACATTGAGGCCTTCAGTTTTGCATCGGTCGTCATTGGGGTACTGATAGGTTTGCAGTCTTCCATGTGGTAGCGCTTAAGTACCTCACCGATGTATTTGGTTTGGTTGAGTTCGATGGTGCCTACTGCTCGGTTGAGGTGGATGGCGATCCCAAGGTAGTACTTGAGAGGACCCGTGTCCTTCATTTTGAACCATTTGTTGAGGTCAGACTTCAGCTCGTCCAGCAGCTCGACCAAAGATGAGCAGATGATCAGATCATCCACATAGAGTGCAGCAAGCATCAGCCCACTCCCATCATCGTGCACGTACATACTCGGATCATTTTGGCAATGCACGAAGGAGAGACCGGTCATGAAACCGTCCATCTCTTTGTACCATATCCTTGGGGCCTGTTTCAGCCCATAGAGCACTTTCACCAACTTACACACCTTGCCCTCGGGAGCTTTGACTCCTTCGGGCACCTCCATGAGCACTTCCTTGTCTAGCTTCCCATAGAGGAAAGCTGACATGACGTCCATCTGGTGTATAACCAGGTTCTATGCAGCTGTGATGGAAAGGAGAGAGCAGATGGAGGCAAAGGTCACGAAAGGCGCGAATGTCTCGTCGTACTCAGAGCTCGGGCATTCAGAGAACCCCTTTTCCACTACCCTTACCTTGAACCTTTCAATTTTTCTGTCTTGCTTCTTCTTCACTCGGAGGACCCACTTGGATCCCACCACGTGGGCCTTGTTGGTTTTGTCCACCAGCACCCATGTGCCGTTCTCACTAATGGACTCGAGCTCGTTTTCCACTGCCTCCTTCCACCTGGCCACATCTGGGCCATTCATTGCCTCTGCCACTATAGATGGCTCCCCCTGAGCCATGCACGACCAGCTAAGACCAGTCCAATCGTCCTCATACCGCAAAGGTGATTTCTTTGGTCGTAAGCTGCACCGGGGTACTGGTGTGGCTCCTTGCTTTGGTGTTGGTGCTTCCACAGGTGGTGTTGTGTCGTCATTGTCGTTGTCATCAGAAGAGTCATCAGAATCCAAGTCAGAATCGGAAGCAACGGACGCCTCAGTATCTGCGTCCATGTCAGATGTTGTGTCATTCTCTGTAGCTACTCTCCCATTCCCACCACCTGCTAGCAAAGCGAGCCAGTTGTCGGGTGCTTGATCTCCGGACTCAAGCAACACTATCCACTCTCCCGCTTTGGGAGCAAGGATCGGGTCCAGTAGCTCTCCCTTTCCAAGGGTGCGTTCGTAAAACACAACGTTGCGGCTCCTCACAAGCTTGCCTGCTGCCTGGTTCCAAAGTCGATAGGATTTGTGAGACGTGTCGTACCCAACCATGACGCACTTCTAGGAACGTGCGTCGAGCTTGCCTCCACCTTCTCCCAACTGGATCTTCACCCATGCTGTTGACCCGAACACCTTCAAATGAGACGCGTTGGGTTTCTTTCCCGACCATGCTTCCTGTGGGGTCTTCAGCTACTTGTCTTGCTCCTTTCCACGCTTCCACAAGGCGGTTACTGGTGTGAGGTTTAAGAGGTAGCAGGCCGTTGTTGCTGCTTCTGCCCAAAAGCGAGGTGGGAGCTTGGCATCGAAGAGTATGCTTCGCACCATACCGAGCAGGGTCTGGTTAATCCTCGCAGCAATGCCATTGCTTTGGGGGTTGTAAGGGGTGGTTTGCTCGTGGCGGATGCCATGATGCTTGAGCCAAGGCTTGCATGCCTTGTACTCACCCCCGTTGTCACTTCGGAGCATCTTCACTTTCTTGGACGTTTGCCACTCTACCATGGCAAAGAGCTCGAGGAGCTTCTCCTTGACCTCTCCCTTTTTTTTTAGGAAGTATATCCACAACTTGCGGCTGTAGTCGTCAATGAAAGTCAGGAAGTACTTGCTTCCTCTGTTGGACGTTGTGCGGAAGGATCCACACACGTCACTGTGAATCAGTTCCAAGACATGCTCTGCTCGTTGACCTCCCCTCCCAAATGGCTTCTTCTTTGCCTTCGCTTGGAGGCATGGTTCACATAACATACACCCTTCGCCATGCTTCATGGTGCATCCTTCCATTCCGCGGACAACCTCTTGCTCCTGCATCTTCTGCAGCGTGCTGTTGGCCACGTGGCCAAATCACTTGGTCCACATCTCAGTGTCAATGTCCTCGGTTGATGTGGCGGCCGCAACGGTCACCGACGGTGCATCCTTTGGCTCCAGGGCAACTGTCTTGGTGGCACATGCGAGTCCCTCATCCGACGCCTTGGTGACTGTGGTTTGAAGCACGTAGAGGCCGTCGACTCTTGGAACTTGAAGCATGAGTTCGTCTTTGGTGTACAAAATCTGGATGTCCTCGTTTCTTAGGGCCACAGCTTCCTTGTTGGTGAACACCACTGTCATGTTGTTGTTAGTGATTTGTGAGACTGACAGCAATTTGGCTGCAAAGGAGGGCATGTACACCACCTTTTGAAGGATGACCGCGTTCTCCGCACCGTTCACGTTGAACGTGATCACCTTGTCCCCTTCGTCCATGGCTTCGATGACGCCACCGTTTGCACACTTGATACGCATGACAGATTCGGCCACGGAGACAAATCCACCCTTCTCTTTTGATGAGTGGTGGTTGGTGCCCGAGTCAAGGGCAAATGCCCCGGGCCCAAGGATCGCTGCCCCCTTCATGGGAAACCCTCTAGCCATCATGTTGGTGAGCTCCTTCTTCTCCTTTCCACCTTTTTTCCCGCCTTCTTTCTTGAGACTACGAAATTCCCTAGCCCAGTGCCCAGCCTTGCCACAATTGTGATAGTTGCTGGGCTTCTTGGAACTCTTCCCGCCACCATTGCCTTTCCCTCCACCACCACCGTTTCCGCTGTTGCCTTGACTGGAGCGAGAGCTTGCACCTTGTCCACCAAAGCGAGAGGCATAGCCTGAGATGTTTGCCTCACTACCACTGTGTCGCATGGACTCATTGCGGACGTGTTCGGCGACAGCCTCATACGTCAGATCTGCCTCCTTCTAACTACCAAATACGGTGATCAAGGACCCCTAGCTTTCCGGAAGTGCCATCAGAAGGATCATGGCATGCATGTTGGAGTCGAGATTCCATTGCATTTGCTGGACCTCTTGCAGCACGTTGTCAAGCTACTGCAAAAATACAGGTATCGATTCTCCTTCGCTCACCCTCATTGACATCAACCTTTGGAAGATGAAGAGTCGGTTTGCTAAGGCGTTCGATTGATGCACGCATGAGAGTTTTGCATAGGCTTCGGCAGCCAACGTGCATCCTGTGATGTGGGAGTGTTGACTCTTGTCGATGGACGTCACAAGAATGGCGAGAGCAATGTTACTCTTCATCTTCCTTGCTGCAAGGTCAGCCGCATGCGTGGTCACTATTGCATCTGCAGGTGCTGTCTTGGTCCCTTTTAGGATGTCGAGGTAGCCACGCACGTTCATGACAATCTCAAACTGCCATGTCCACAAGGGAAAACCTGTCCCCGTGAATTTGGACATACCCGCCTCAAGGCGGGCTTGAGTCGGATCCGCTATTTCCTGCGGTTGCTCGTCTTCTCTGCTTTGCTGCTACTCTGCTTTGTTGAGGCCGATGAGGCAGATGAGGCTGCTGACTACGACCATTGTCAAAGGTGCAGTTGGTTCCATTGTATACCCCTCCCGCCGATGATCGCCAAAGGTGATGGTGCAGTCGTGAGAGAACGGACTCGGAGTCGTACCACCTCCTAAAAATAGGGGTAGAGCTCAATCCCGTTGGGGCTCGAGGGTCTTGTCCAACATGGACAGAGCTGTTCCTCGTCCCCTTAGTCCGCCAAGTGCGCGCACCCTACCTGAAGAAGCCGATGGAGCAGATTGGAGCCGTCCGATCTTTGTGTACCTGTTGTACCTGTGCGCCCTGCAAGACCACGTGCTAGTCGGTCTTGGAAGCGTGCCTTAGAACCAGAAGTGTGGGCCCATAACCCTTTGTCAATGCGCCGAATAGCAATAGTCTAGAAAATAGGTCCCGACATGGGAGGCCGCCAACCGCTCTTGGTATTGCAACCAAGATAACGTATCACCCTCGAACGAGGGATCCACACTGTAGGTGCATTTGGTTTGCAACCTCACGAAGTCCGCATGTTGGTCTTTAGTGTCTACCTTTGGTTGGACACTCTGTGAGGAGTCTCAAAGGCAAGAACTATAAATGGATGCATGCAGGGCACAGGCTTTTATACTTGCAGAGCATTACTAATACTTCTGCTCGTAGTGGCTCTATAGGAACCAACCTACGCCTACAGTCCTACTTGGTGAGTCCTAAGACCGCCAAGTGTCATCCTCAAGCCAAGAACTAGTAAGCTTCCTAGAAGCTTCCTGTCCCATTTTGGGCCACGAAGAAAAATGCAGCAGTCGCGGGGTTTGAGCCCGCGACCCTTGAGCTCCGGCACCTGTCCCAACTAGGCCACAATGTTGTGTTTCCTATTATGATCTCCGGGGGACATACCGATTATGGGCAGTGCATTCCTGGCCTATTTCAGAACAGACCAAGGGGACGTACTCCATAGAGCAGTGCATGCCTTGTCTTTCCGTGCAACCAGCCAGCTAGACAGTGGACAAGGTGCATACCATTCAACAGGAACTACTAAAGTAACTAGACTATATGGAGAAAAATCATTTCTCATATAAAATTTTTATCTTGTATCATGCCTTATCAACATGGATTGAAAAAGAAAGTATGATACCACATCCCATTAGTACGCACCATCCCCCCAATTCTCAACCTCAATAAAATATTTCAAACCATGTTAGTTATTTTCAAAAATACATGTGAAGTGATTAATCATATTCAATTTATTTTAAATATCCGGACCAGACCCAGCATTTTAAAAAGTCCCAATACCTACGTAACATGAGGTATTTCATTGCAATGTCAACAAAAAATCACAAAGAAAGAACAAAACAATGACACGAGTGCTTACCTGGATACAGTTTCACCTCTCCACATATACACACACACACACACACACACACACACACACACACACACACCCACACACACACACACACACACACACACACACACACACACACACACACACACACACACACACACAAACCCCCACACACCCACACACACACACACACACACACACACACACACACACACACACACACACACACACACACACACAAATAATGTGATGTGTCAAAAGAGACATGGTGGGAAAATGTCGACATAGCAAAAGTTGAGTGCGGCCACACTATGCACGTGACTTCATTGGCTACGATGGATATCCTAAGCATTCAACACATAGTAACACGGATACACACCCCACATGCTGGCTCGACCTCACTAACAACACTCAAAAGATTTGGTTAGTATGCATTGACGGAAATTCAAGCAACTTTGTTCTGTGATGTCTGTCAAAATTGTCGGTCAGCAGATCTAATAGATAAAACATCCACATGTCCTTGTTTTTTTTTGTTTCAGGCCAAAGTCAACTAGACGGTGTATCATTCTAACTTACGCTCACTGCCGTCAATGTCAGCCAACAGATCTGGTAAAAATACATGCTCTACAACTAGGGATATGAGTTGGCAAGAGGAATTATCCAAGCCAATGGTGGCCATGTACTACCTTGTGGAAGGAGATTCAATGCTGATATGTGCATAAGTGATGCATGGCGTTCACGAACTACAGTCCAGCGCATCAAGCACATCAACTTTAATGTGGATTTCAAGGCTAGAAACTATGGGATTTTGGTAATGTCATGGATTTCCCAATGTTTTTGGTGTGTCAAAGGCAAGAATTTCAAACTCACGATCAAGAAGTGAACAGAAAACAGACAATATCTGTTTGTTTTATCTAATGGGGTTCTTACAGGGAAGAAGATACAGATCAAAGAATGTAGAGCATGTGATCTATGATTTAGGCTGTCATGGATTAAGCACCATGACTCCTCAAGACAATCATACACCAACGGCCTCGACGACGCTGATTACTTCCAGTAAAAAGAAGACACCATATTTAAAAAGCAGATCTTTAGGCAGTTTTAGAATAAGTTGTAAGAATTTAAATGTGATCCCACATAATGTATTTTAAATATGACAATTCAACGTCTATGTCCACATGTCCCAGATACTAAGTACGGACGTCCTTTGTTGGCAAGGCCAACAGCTACAATGCTACACACGAACACAAGGGAACCTCAATTTTCATGAGTGACATTTTTCTCAAATACCCTCATTTTGAGGAATCTTTCATAGCATAGAGACTCGTGCAGCTTGCAAAAGAAATTGACCTAGACATGGTTGGATCCAAGGATGGTCATTGGACCACCAAAATGAGCAACATGGTAATGTCATGGGAAACAGATATGAATGCACGACATGATTCCTTTCAACTGATGTAAAACATGTATTGATGGAAGTTCCATCAAGGTTGAGAACTCTCATCAAAATCTCACAACAACAAATACGCCATGACCTTTTCCCGGGAAGCATTTTCGATTGACGGGAATTCCAAAGTGTATCATGCAAACTATGGAAACACAGTACATGGCCGAACATTGCATGGCTGTGATAAGACAACAGCTGGAATATCAGGTTACTGTGCTGCCCATCAACCAGCACGTGCTGCAAGGAGAGACGGTATTGAGATTGAAGAGCGGGTGGAGGAATGTTGGGATGCCCAATGACATCTAAACTGCCAAAAGAAAAATTACAGAGTTGAGAGAATTTTCAGTCCCGATGTCGTTAAGGTTACCATCTCCGTACGATAATGAACTCAACTCCAACGAAATGCCTTGAACTTGCACACATGCATTCTGCAGGGAACTACATTCTACGGCATCAAGTGAGAATACTTGGGCTAAGGAAAATTAGCAAGCAACTCATAAACGACTTCCTTACCAACACTTTCACTCCTAGGGAACTGCAACAGAAACCGATTCCCAAAATAGATGTGAAACTTGACTCAATTCCCAACAGATTTGAATGTGCCAAGAAATTTCCGAGGATAGACATGCACAAATCTGGCAATTTTTACAAGCGTCAGCCAAACACAACTCCAAAACCGGACAACTATTCTTTCTTTGGAATCCTTAACCACACCCAATGACATTACTGCTGGTACTAGTGGGTGTAGAGGCACCCTCAAGGATTCCTATCTCTCACTGGTACACGCTACCAATGTTTGGGGCAGCCAATGGACACCTTTGGTGAAGAGTGTGGAGCACAAGGATCACGGATGTGAGTGGACAGAACACGTCGCATTCAGTAGAACTGAATCAAAAAACTTTCTTGTTAGTTATCATAGTGAGATTACATCAGATCCTTATATCCTGTTATCTAACCTTTCCAACGCATCCAAGCACACCCAAATCGGAGCAGTAGAGCCCCTGCTACGGCCGTCGAAGTAACCCTTGGTGGAGCCGCCAACCTTGCCTTGCTCGCTAGGCAACGGGAGGCGCTTCGACAATGACTCGTCGGAGCGCCTTCCCTCGCCCAGAAGTCAAGGAGAGTTTCATCTTGGTCAAGGAGATCCTTCTAGTTACTTCTTTTATGCCCATGGTGCATTTGGAGTTCGTTAGAGATGAACTCGGATCACTGGCGGTGGATTATCCCGCCACCCATGGCGGGTACCAGATTCCACCGGCCCAACACCCAAAGTTTGGGCTAGGCTATCTTTCTGAATACTCACTCAAATTGAGCAATTCAAAGCTCGAACCTGTATGGAAAAATCCAGGCAATCCCAATCTAAACTCAGATCTGGTGTTCGACCACTCATCAGTGGTCAAACCAGGGAGTACGATCAACGGAACTCATGGCAAGGGACACACTATGTCAACAATTACCACTGACCAATTGCAGGTGCCCTTTATGCCATGTCAGCATGTCACGGATATCCGTTCCTGTTTTCTGAGATGGTCAGTTCAGAATCTCTGACAATGGAGCTTCACTAGATCTGTGATGATTTCTCCAAAAAACCTCTTCCTAGGTTCATGTACTACAATTTTATGCGCAAGCTGTTTAGATTTTCTCATTCCATGGGATGCCACATTACAAAACCAGCTTCTTACCGTAATCCATTGGGATTAAATCACATATAACCATTTTTTAGCTAAATAGCTCGTACCCCCACCGTTGAGCAAAAAAACCTCAGAAGCCCAAATGTTCCCACTGTTGCTAGATGAGCAAGAAGGGAAAGAAATGTCATGTTCATGCCACAAATCATGTGTCGTGGACATTTTGCATAGACCTCACCCACAAGTATTGTGGGTGAGGTCCATGCCAGAAAACAGTTCAATAAAAGGTGAGTGGAATTCGCAAAATGCACATATCACTTCTTCTCCAAGTTCAATATCACTGCACACATCTTGTTGTTTTCAGTTGATGAGTTCCACTTCAAGGGCCACAAGGACATGTGCTTTCAAGAAAATTGTCACCCATTGCTAGAACCCAAGGTGAAATTTGTAGAAAATTCAATCTCTGAACAACAAGGAGCACTATTGACACCCTGAGGTACACGAAGGAGCAAACGTAGATCATCCTACTTTTCATCTTGTACAAGAAAGATACAACACTTGAGAAATGTGTGGAAATGGAATTGGTTTTTACTTTAACCTATAAATTGTTCGTTTGACAGATGTGACTGAGCATGTGCTGAATCCCAACCATCATTGTTACATGTGCAGTCGTTGCAGCCATAGGCCCTGTGAAGATTTATGAGCTATTGAACTGCATTAGTGGAATATGACAGAAAGGTAATGTTTTCAAAATAAATGATTCGTCCCAATTCATTTGCATCTTGTCATCGAGAATCCCAGTCTCTGTGTTGCAGGCCAAAAAGGTACAGAATACCATGTCGTAAATGACATTGTTCAAGGTTAGAACTTACACTGGAGTTTCAGTCTGGACTCTTGAAATGAATTTCTGATCCATGACAAATTTGTGCACTTGAGTACTCGTATCAAAGCCTTCATTAACAGAAATCAACTCATTTTGAGTTTGGATTTGCTTTGTAGATGCAGTGTAAGAAAGCTTCCTTACAGTTGTTCACATAATTTGACAAGGAGCGCATGCTAGTGATGAATGTAGAGTTTTCCCATGTGGGGATTACAATCACATTTTGCTTGTCTGCCCCAACATGCGGGAAATATTTGGTATTGATATGTATAATCATATCTCTCTACATCACCGAAAACTAGGGAAAATGTCCCTATAATTCAATAGTGTATTCAGATCACATCACATGTACAAAGCTCCCCAATACAATGCCCCCCCTCCCCCTCCCCACACAAAACCAGCACACTCTACATCAAGTAACAAATGAACCATTGACGCCAACAATTCAAAAGTGCATACATTAACATGGTTTGTAATATATGCAAACTATGCTAAGGCTTGTCCAGAATATGTGTACATGGACCACATGTGAATCCATGGACGTCATGAGCTTCCCATAACGTCTCAAAGATATCTGAGGAAAAATATTGTAGATTATTGGTGCAGAAGTACCCTTCCCAAGGTGTGTACCATTGATTGTTTCTCATCACTTTAGAAGACTGCAACTTATTCTTTAGGCACTCTATGTTGAATTTAGATAAGGATCATCACCAGAACATGCTTTTTTTAATCCATGCCACCATCGATGAGTTGTGCAGCTCATCAAATGCCAATGAGAATCTCATTGGGATGGGTAGCATGGTGCTTTTTTCATGCTTCCATGCTTATTTCACCAAGTTGCTATCTGGGTCCGTTTTGTAGGCTAGAAACTGTGCCAATCACTAAGAAGTGAAGTAGGGAATTATTTATAGTGGAATTTACTCTGGAACTTGTCCTAGATGAGCAGCAGATGGACTGGATTCGCAAGATTTCCAAAGGTTCATATTCAAGTGCACTGAGTACCATAACAACAATGACAGGAGCTCATTTACAGCGCACGGTTTTAAACCAGTATGAGGGGTTGTAAGTGGTTTCAAGTATTTCTGCTTGCTGCAAGATGCATTGATCTGGATGCTGGGAAGATGGCATCGTCAATAGAGGTGTAATTTCCATTATGTGTAGGTGCTTAAACCATGCTGAGTTTAACCTTGCCAAGCCTTATGGCAAGCATGATCATCCTTGATGCATTCTAATTGTAGGCACTGAGCCATGATGGTTATTATCCTTGATTGTAGCATACTTTCACATCTTCACCTCGAGCCCTAGTTTTGAAGTAGGATTATGAGGCTCATGGAGCATCTGACACATTCCATCCCTCATCCATGTGAGGGATGGAATGTGTCACAATGTGAGTTCAGAACGTTTTAAAATGGACAGCATGCATGTTCCGTGCACACGATGATGGTTTGAAATTTGGTCCTGTTGACCGTCATAGTGTTCTGTGGATGTAAGAATTGTAAGGTACATCCTCATGATGGAGAAAAGGAAAAAAACTTCACTTTCATGCGTCAAAACCCATCGTGAAAGTACCTATGGATACTTTCCAAGGTGGAATAGACTGTGTCCATCGTCCAGGCATGGCAGCATGGAAGAAGCAAAGGGATATCATGGGGTTACAGCCAGAAAGAGAGAGAGAGAGAGAGAGAGAGAGAGAGAGAGAGAGAGAGAGAGAGAGAGAGAGAGAGAGAGAGAGAGAGAGAGAGAGAGAGAGAGAGA
>SZWC01010053.1:29212-40424 GCA_023375785.1 Penium margaritaceum
AGAATATTGAAGGTCTTTGTATTTGATAGTCCATAACTAGTATTCACAAACCATTGTTTCCCACTCTGACCATGTGTGACTCGTGGTATGAGTTGTCAAAGTTGACCACACATAATGACATTCTTTGGTCATGATCAGTGACAGATGCCTACTTTGGTTGGTCATTGTTCATGGTAGCCACACCGTGCCACTGCTTATTGAAGGTCCTTGTGCTTGCGAGTTGATACCTGGTATTCCTCAACAATTGTTTCCCCCCTTGACCATTTGTGACTCCTATTATGAGTTGCCAATGTGTTATGGATTGTGAACGTTGACCACCCATATTGAAATTCTTTGGTCATGGTCTGTGACATATGCCTACTTTAATTGTTCGGTTTGCATAGTAGACACACCATGCCCCTACGTATTGAAGTTTTTTTTCCTTCCTAGAAAACACATAGGGTTCCCAAACCATTGTCTCTCTCTTTGACAAATTGGGACTTGTGTTATGAGTTGTCAATGCTGACCACACATAGTGGACTTCTTTGGTCATAATCATTGACATGTGCATCCTTTGGTTGGTCACTGTGCACGCTAGCCACACCGTGCCACTACTTGTTGATGGTATTTGTACTTTCTAGTTGATAACTAGTATTCCCAACCCATTGTTTCCCCCTCTGACCATTAGTGACTCGTGTTATGAGTTTTCAACTTTGACCACACAGTATGAGATTCGCTTGGGCATAGTTAGTGGCATATGCTTATTTTGGTTTCTCACTGTACATGGTTGCTGTGCTGTGTCACTGCGTATTGAAGGTCTTTGTGCTTTCTAGTTGATATCTAATGTTCCCAAACCATTGCGACCCCCTCTGACTATCCGTGACTCTTGTTGTGAGTTGTCAACGTTGACCACATGAAGTGAAATTCTTTGGTCATGATCAGTGATATATGCATACATTGGTCGGTCACTGTGTATGGTAGCCACATTGTGCCAATACATATTGAAGCTCTTTGTACTTGCTAGTCGATAACTAGTATTCGAATACCATTGCTTCCCCCTCAGACCATTTTTGACTCATGTTATGAGTTGTCAACGTTGACCACACATAGTGAAATTCTTTAGTCATGGTCAGTGACATATGCCTACTTTGGTTGGTCATTGTACATGGTAGCCACACCATGCCACTGCTTATTGAAGGTCTTTGTGCTTTCTAGTTGATACTTGGTGTTCCCAAACCATTACTTTCCCCTCTGGCCATATGTGACTCATATTATGAGTTGTCAACAATGACCACACACAGCGAATTTCCTTCGTCCAAGGTAGTACATATGCCTACTTCAGTCGGTCATTCTGCATGGTAGCCACACCGTGCTACTACTTATTGAAGGCCGTTGTATATGCTAGTTGAAAAGTGATATTCCCAAACCATTGTTTACCCCTCTGACCATTTGTAACTCATGTTATGGGTTGTGAACGTTGATCACCCATACTGAAATTCTTTGGTCATGGTCAGTGACATATGCCTATATTGATTGTTCGGTGTACATAGTAGCCACACCATACCACTACGTATTGAAGTTCTTTGTCCTCTCTAGTCGATACATAGGGTTCCCAAACCATTGTCTCTTCTTCTNTTGTTTCCACCTCTGATCATTTAAGACTCGCTTTATGAGTTTTCAACAATGACCACACACTGTGAAATTCTTTCGGTCATGGTTAGTGACATATGCCTACGTTGGTTTGACATTGCAGATGGTTGCCACGCTGTGTCACTACATATTGAAGGTCTTTGTGGTTTCTAGTTGATAGCTCGTGTTCCCAAACCATTAGTACCCCCCACCTACTATCTGTGACTCGTGTTGTGAGTTGTCAACATTGACCACATGAAGTGAAATTCTTTGGTCATGGTCAGTGACATATGCATATTTTGCTTGCTCACTGTGCATGGTACCCACACTGTGCCAGAGAATATTGAAGGTCTTTGTATTTGATAGTCCATAACTAGTATTCACAAACCATTGTTTCCCACTCTGACCATGTGTGACTCGTGGTATGAGTTGTCAAAGTTGACCACACATAATGACATTCTTTGGTCATGGTCAGTGACATATGCCTAGTTTGGTTGTTTGGTGTGCATAGTAGCCACACCGTGCCACTACTTGTTGAAGGTATTTGTACTTGCTAGTCAATAACTAGTATTCACAAACCATTGTTTCCCCCTCTGACCATTTGTCACCGGTGTTCTGAGTTGTGAACGTTGACCACCCATATTGAAATTCTTTGGTCATGGTCAGTGACATATGCCTAGTTTGGTTGTTTGGTGTGCATAGTAGCCACACCGTGCCACTACTTGTTGAAGGTATTTGTACTTGCTAGTCAATAACTAGTATTCACAAACCATTGTTTCCCCCTCTGACCATTTGTCACCGGTGTTCTGAGTTGTGAACGTTGACCACCCATATTGAAATTCTTTGGTCATGGTCAGTGACATATGCCTAGTTTGGTTGTTTGGTGTGCATAGTAGCCACACCGTGCCACTACTTGTTGAAGGTATTTGTACTTGCTAGTCAATAACTAGTATTCACAAACCATTGTTTCCCCCTCTGACCATTTGTCACCGGTGTTCTGAGTTGTGAACGTTGACCACCCATATTGAAATTCTTTGGTCATGGTCAGTGACATATGCCTAGTTTGGTTGTTTGGTGTGCATAGTAGCCACACCGTGCCACTACTTGTTGAAGGTATTTGTACTTGCTAGTCAATAACTAGTATTCACAAACCATTGTTTCCCCCTCTGACCATTTGTCACCGGTGTTCTGAGTTGTGAACGTTGACCACCCATATTGAAATTCTTTGGTCATGGTCAGTGACATATGCCTAGTTTGGTTGTTTGGTGTGCATAGTAGCCACACCGTGCCACTACTTGTTGAAGGTATTTGTACTTGCTAGTCAATAACTAGTATTCACAAACCATTGTTTCCCCCTCTGACCATTTGTCACCGGTGTTCTGAGTTGTGAACGTTGACCACCCATATTGAAATTCTTTGGTCATGGTCAGTGACATATGCCTAGTTTGGTTGTTTGGTGTGCATAGTAGCCACACCGTGCCACTACTTGTTGAAGGTATTTGTACTTGCTAGTCAATAACTAGTATTCACAAACCATTGTTTCCCCCTCTGACCATTTGTCACCGGTGTTCTGAGTTGTGAACGTTGACCACCCATATTGAAATTCTTTGGTCATGGTCAGTGACATATGCCTAGTTTGGTTGTTTGGTGTGCATAGTAGCCACACCGTGCCACTACTTGTTGAAGGTATTTGTACTTGCTAGTCAATAACTAGTATTCACAAACCATTGTTTCCCCCTCTGACCATTTGTCACCGGTGTTCTGAGTTGTGAACGTTGACCACCCATATTGAAATTCTTTGGTCATGGTCAGTGACATATGCCTAGTTTGGTTGTTTGGTGTGCATAGTAGCCACACCGTGCCACTACTTGTTGAAGGTATTTG
The DNA here is from genome assembly GCA_023375785.1 of Penium margaritaceum. Taxonomy (NCBI): domain Eukaryota; kingdom Viridiplantae; phylum Streptophyta; class Zygnematophyceae; order Desmidiales; family Peniaceae; genus Penium; species Penium margaritaceum. Next base: position 32,705 of record SZWC01010053.1, read on the forward strand.
TACTTGCTAGTCAATAACTAGTATTCACAAACCATTGTTTCCCCCTCTGACCATTTGTCACCGGTGTTCTGAGTTGTGAACGTTGACCACCCATATTGAAATTCTTTGGTCATGGTCAGTGACATATGCATACTTTTGTTGGTAAGTGTGCATGGTAGCCACACTGTGCCACTACTTATTGAAGGCCGTTGTGTATGCTAGTTGAAAAGGGATATTCCCAAACCATTGTTTACCCCTCTGACCATTTGTAACTCATGTTATGGGTTGTGAACGTTGATCACCCATACTGAAATTCTTTGGTCATGGTCAGTGACATATGCCTATATTGATTGTTCGGTGTACATAGTAGCCACACCATACCACTACGTATTGAAGTTCTTTGTCCTCTCTAGTCGATACATAGGGTTCCCAAACCATTGTCTCTTCTTCTGGCTTTTTGTGACTCGTGTTATGAGTTATCAATGTTGACCACACATCGTGGACTTCTTTGGTCATAGTCAGTGACATATGCATCCTTTGGTTGGTCACTTTGCACGCTAGCCACACCATGCCACTACTTATTGAAGGTCTTTGTACTTGCTAGTTGATAACTAGTGTTCCCAACCCATTGTTTCCCCCTCTGCCCATTTGTGACTCGTGTTATGAGGTTTCAACGTTGACCACACGCTTTGAAATTCTTTTGGTCATGGTTAGTGGCATATGCATCCTTTGGTTGGTCACTGTGCATGGTAGCCACACTCTGCCAGAACATATTGAAGGTCTTTGTACTTGCTAGTTGATAACTAGTATTCACAAACCATTTTTCCCCCTTCTGACCATTTGTGACTCGTGTTATGAGTTGTCAAAGTTGACCACACATAGTGACATTCTTTGGTCATGGTCACAGACATATGTCTACTTTGGTTTGTCATTGTACATGGTAGCCACACCGTGCCACTTTTTAGTGAAGGTCGTTGTGCTTGGTAGTTAAAACCTGTTGTTCCCAAACCATTGCTTCCCCCTCTGACAATTTGTGGCTCGTATTATGAGTTGTCAACGTTGACCACACACAGCGGATTTCTTTATTCAAAGGCAGAGCATATGCCTACTTTGGTCAGTCATCATGAATGTAGCCACACTGTGCTACTACTTATTGAAGGTTGTTGTACTTGCTAGTTGAAGATTGATGTTCCTAGACCATTGTTTCCCCCTCTGACCATTTGTCACCGGTGTTCTGAGTTGTGAACGTTGACCACCCATATTGAAATTCTTTGGTCATGGTCATTGACATATGCCTAGTTTGGTTGTTCGGTGTGCATTGCAACCACACCGTACCACTACGAATTGAAGTTCCTTGTCCTTTCTAGACAATGCATACGGTTCCCAAACCATCGTCTCTCCCTTTGACCATTTGAGTTGTCAGTGTTGACCACACATAGTGGACATCCTTGGTCATATTCATTGAAGTATTCATCCTTTGGTTGGTCACTGTGCACGCTAGCCACACCGTGCCACTACTTGTTGAAGGTCTTTGTACTTGCTTGTTGATAACTAGTGTTCCCAACCCATTGTTTCCCCCTCTGCCCATTTGTGACTCGTGTTATGAGGTTTCAACGTTTACCATACACTTTGAAAGTCTTTTGGTCATGGTTAGTGGCATGTGCTTACTTTGGTTTGTCAGTTTACCTGTTTGCCACGCTGTCTCACTGCATATTGAAGGTCTTTGTGCTTTCTAGTTGATATCTAGTGTTCCCAAACCATTGCTACCCCCTCTGACTATCCGTGACTCTTGTTGTGAGTTGTCAACGTTGACCACATGAAGTGAAATTCTTTGGTCATGATCAGTGATATATGCATACTTTGGTCGGTCACTGTGTATGGTAGCCTCACTGTGCCAATACATATTGAAGCTCTTTGTACTTGCTAGTCGATAACTAGTCTTCACAAACCATTGTTTCCCCCTCTGCCCATTTTTGACCGGTGTTCTGAGCTGTCAACGTTGACCACACATAGTAAAATTCTATATTCATGAACAGTGACATATGCCTACTTTGGTTGGTCGCTGTACATGGTAGCCACACCAAGCCACTGCTTATTGAAGGACTTTGTGCTTTCTAGTTGATACTTGGTGTTCCCAAACCATTATTTTCCCCTCTGGCCATTTGTGACTCGTATTGTGAGTTGTCAACGGTGACCACACACAGCGGATTTCTTTGGTCCAAGGCAGTACATATGTCCACTTTGGTCGGTCATTGTGCATGGAAACCACACTGTGCTACTACTTATTGAAGGCCGTTGTATATGCTAGTCGAAAATTGATATTCCCAGACCATTGTTTACCCCTCTGACCATTTGTGACCCATGTTATGGGTTGTGAACGTTGACCACCCATACTGAAATTCTTTGGTCATGGTCACTGACATATGCCTATATTGGTTGTTTGGTGTGCATAGTAGCCACACCGTACCACTACGTATTGAAGTTCTTTGTCCTCTCTAGTCGATACATAGGGTTCCCAAACCATTGTCTCTACTTCTGGCCATTTGTGACTCGTGTTATGAGTTGTCAATGTTGACCACACATTGTGGACGTCTTTGGTCATAGTCAGTGACATATGCATCCTTTGGTTGGTCACTGTGCACGCTAGCCATACCATGCCACTACTTTTTGAAGGTCTTTGTACTTGCTAGTTGATAACTAGTGTTCCCAACCCATTGTTTCCCCCTGTTCCCATTTATGACTCGTGTTATGAGGTTTCAACGTTGACCTCACTCTTTGAAATTCTTTTGGTCATGGTTAGTGGCATATGCATCCTTTGGTTGGTCACTGTGCATGGTAGCCACACTCTGCCACAACATATTGAAGGTCTTTGTACGCGCTAGTCGATAACTAATATTCACAAACCATTGTTTTCCCCTCTGACCATTTGTGACTCGTGTTATGAGTTGTCTAAGTTGATCACACATAGTGAAATTCTTTGGTCATGGTCAGTGACATATGCCTACTTTGGTTGGTCATTGTACATGGTAGCCACACCGTGCCACTACTTGTTGAAGGTCCTTGTGCTTGCTAGTTGATACCTGGTGTTCCCAAACCATTGTTTCCCTCTCTGACCATTTCTGACTTGTATTATGAGTTGTCAACATTGACCACACACAACGGATTTCTTTGATTAAAAGCAGTACATATGCCTACTTTGGTCAGTCTTTGTGCATGGTAGCCACACTGTGCTACTACTTATTGAAGGTCGTTGTACTTGCTAGTTTACAACTGATATTCCCAGACCATTGTCTCCCCCTCTGACCATTTTTGACTCGTGTTATGGGTTGTGAAAGTTGACCACCCATATTGAACTTCTTTGGTCATGGTCAGTGACATATGCCTACTTGGGTTGTTCGGTGTGCATAGTAGACACACCGTACCACTACGTATTGTAGTTGTTTGTCCTTTCTAGTCAATACATAGGGTTCCCAAACCATTGTCTCTCCCTCTGACCATTTTTGACTCGTGTTATGAGTTGTCAATGTTGACCACACATAGTGGACTTCTTTGGTCATGGTCAGTGACGTATGCATCCTTTGGTTGGTCACTATGCACACTAGCCACAACGTGCCACTACTTGTTGAAGGTCTTTGTACTTGCTAGTTCATAACTAGTGTTCCAAACCCAATGTTTCCCCCACTGACCATTTTAGACTCGTGTTATGAGTTTTCAACGTTGACCACACACTGTGGAATTCTTTTGGTCATTGTTAGTGGCATATGCTTACTTTGGTTTGTCACTGTACATGGTTGCCATGCTATGTCACTATGTATTGAAGGTCTTTGTGCTTTCTACTTGATAGCTAGTGTTCCCAATCCATTGCTACCCCCTCTGACTCTCTGTGACTCTTGTTGTGAGTTGTCAAAGTTGACCAAATGAAGTGAAATTCTTTGGTCATGGTCAGTGATACATGCATACTTTGGTTGGTCACTGTGCATGGTAGCCACCCTGTGCCACTGCATATTGAAGTTCTTTGTACTTGCTTATCGACGACTAGTATTCACAAACCATTGTTTCCTCCTCTGACCCTTTCTGACTTGTGTTGTGAGTTGTCAAAGTTGATCACACATAGTGACATTCTTTGGTCATGGTCATTGACATATGCCTACTTTGGTTGGTCATTTTACATGGTAGCCAAACCGTGCCACTACTTACTGAAGGTATTTGTGCTTGCCAGTTGACACCTGGTGTTCCCAAACCATTGTTCCCCCCTCTGACCATTTGTGACTCGTATTATGAGTGGTTATCGTTGACCACACACAGCGGATTTATTTGGTCAAAGGCAGTGCATATGCCTACTTTGGTTGGTCATTGTGCACGGTAGCCACACTGTGCTACTTGTTATTGAAGGTCGTTGTACTTGATAATTGAAAACTGATATTCCCAGACTTTTGTTTCCCCTTATGACTACTTGTGACTCGTGTTATGGGTTGTGAATTTTGACCACCAATACTGAAATTCTTTGGTCATGGTCAGTGACATATGCCTCGTTTGGTTGTTTGGTGTGCATAGTAGCCACACCGTGCCACTACGTATTGAAGTTCTTTGTCCTTTCTAGTTGGTACATAGGGTTACCAAACCATTTTCTCTCCCACTGACCATTTGTGACTCGTGTTATGAGCTGTCAATGTTGACCACACATAGTGGACTTCTTTGGTGATAGTCAGTGACGTATGCATCCTTTGGTTGGCTACTGTGCATGTTAGCCACACCGTGCCACAACTTGTTGAATATCCTTGTACTTGCTAGTTGATAACAAGTGTCTGCAACTCATGTTTTCCTGCTCTGAGCATTTGTGACTCATGTTATGACTTTTCAACGTTGACCACATCCTGTGAAATTCATTTGGTCATGGTTAGTGACACATGCCTACTTTGGTTTGTCATTGTACATAGTTGCCACTCCGTGTCACTAGGTATTGAAGGTTTTTTTTCTTTCTAGTTGATAGCTAGTGTTTCCAAACCATTGTCACCCCCCTCAGACTATCAGTGACTCATCTTGTGAGTTGTCAACATTGACCACATGCACTGAAATTCTTTGGTCATGGTCAGTGACATATGCATACTTTGGTTGGTCACTGTGCATGGTAGCCACACTGTGCCACTACATACAAAAGGTGTTTGTACTTGCCATTTGATAACTAGTAATCACAAACCATTGTTTCCTACTCTGACCATTTATGACTCGTGTTATGAGTTGTCAACGTTTGCCGAACATAGTGACATTCTTTGGCCGTGGTCAGTGACATATGCGTGCTTTGGTTGATCATCCTGCATGGTATCCACACCGTGCCACTACCTATAGCAGATATTTGTACTAGCGAGTTTATATCTAGTATTTCCAGACTGTTGTTTCCCCCTCTGAAAATTTGTGACTCGTGTTATGAGTTATCAATGTTGACCACACTATGTGGAATTCTTTCGTCATAGTCAGTGACACATGCATGCTTTGATTGGTCAGTGTGCATGGTAGCCACACTGTGCCACTACATATTGAAGGTCTTTGTACTTGCTAGTTGCTAAATAGTATTCACAACCCATTGTTTCCCCCTCTCACTATTTGTGACTCGTGTTATGAGCTGTCAAAGTTGACAAACAACAGTGACATTCTTTGGTCATGGTCAGTGCCACATGCCTACTTTGGTTGATCATTGTACATGGTAGCCACACTGTGCCACTACTTATTGAAGGTCCTTGTGCTTGCTAGTTGATACGTTTCTTTCCCAAACCATTGTTTACCCCTCTGACCATTTGTGACTCGTATAATGAGTTGTTAACATCGACCACACACAGCGGATTTCTTTGGTCAAAGGCAGTACATATGCCTACTTTGGTTGGTCATTGTGCATGGTAGCTACACCGTGCTACTACTGATTGAAGGACGTTGTACTTCCTAGTTGAAAACTGATATCCCCAAACCATTGTTTCCCCCTTTGACCAATTGTGACTCGTGTTATGGGTTTTGAACGTTGACCACCCATGTTTAAACTCTTTGGTCATGGTCAGTGACAAATGCCTAGTTTGGTTGTTTGGTGTGCAAAGTAGCCATACCGTGCCACTCGTATTGAATTTCTTCGTCTTTTCTAGCCGATACAAAGCGTTTCCAAACCATTGTGTCTCCCTCTGACCATTTGTGACTCGTGCTATGAGTTGTCAATGTTGACCAAACATAGTGGACTTCTTTGATCATAGCCAGTGAAATATGCATCCTTTGGTTGGTCACTGTGCACGCTAGCCACACCGAGCCACTACTTGTTGAAGGTCTTTGTACTTAATAGTTGATAACTAGTGTTCTGAACCCATTGTCACTCGTGTGATGAGTTTTCAAAGTTGTCCACACAATGGATTTCCTTCGGTCATGGTTACTACCACATGCTTACTTTGGTTTTTCACTGTACATGGTTGCCACGCTGTGTCACTACATATTGAGGGTCTTTGCACTTTATGGTTGATAGCTAGTGTTCCTAACCCATTGCTACCCCCTTTGGATATCTTTGACTCTTGTTGTGAGTTGTCAACGTTGACCACATGAAGTGAAATGCTTTGGTCATGGTCAGTGACATATGCATACTTTGGTTGGTCACTGTGCATGGTAGCCACACTATGCTACTATATATTGAAGGTCTTTGTATTTGCTAGGTTATAACTAGTATTCACAAAGGGCTGTTTCCCCCTCTGAGCATTTGTGACTCGTGTTATGAGTTGTCAAAGTTGACCACACATAGTGACATTCTTTGGTCATGGTCAGTGACATATGCCTACTTTCATTGGTCATTTTACATGGTAGCCACACCGTGCCACTACTCATTGAAGGTCCTTGTGCTTGCTAGTTGACACATGGTGTTCCCAAACCATTGTTTCCCCCTCTGACCATTTGTGACTCGTATTATGAGTTGTAATTGTTGACCACACACAGCGGATTTTTTTGGTCAAAGGTAGTACATATGCCTACTTTGGTCGGTCATTGTGCATGGTAGCCACACCGTTCTACCACTTATTGAAGGTCGTTGTACTTGCTAGTTGTAAAATGATATCCCCAGACCATTGTTTTCCCCTCTAACCATTTGTGTCTCGTGTTATGGGCTGTGAATGTTGACTACCCATATTGAAATTCTTTGGTCATGGTCAGTGACATATGCCTAGTCTGGTTGTTCGGTGTGCGTAGTATCCACACTGTGCCACTACGTATTGAAGTTCTTTGTCCTTTCTATAAGATACATACGGTTCCCAAGCCATCATCTCTCCCTTCGACCATTTTAGTCTTGTGGTACGAGTTGTCAGTGTTGACCACATCTAGTGGACTTCTTTGGTCATATTCATTGACCTATTCATCCTTTGGTTGGTCACTGTGCACGCTAGCCACACTGTGCCACTATTTGTCGAAGGTCTTTGTACTTGCTAGTTGATAAATAGTGTTCCCAACCCATTGTTTCCCCCTCTTTCCATTTGTAACTCGTGTTATGAGGTTTCAACGTTGACCACACACTTTGAAATTCTTTTGGTCATGGTTAGTGGCATATGCTTACTTTGGTTTGTCGGTGTACCTGTTTGCCACGCTGTGTCACTATGTATTGAAGGTCTTTGTGCTTTCTAGTTGATATATAGTGTTCCCAAACCATTGTTACCCCCTCTGACTATTCGTGACTCTTGTTGTGAGTTGTCAACATTGACCACATGGAGTGAAATTCTTTGGTCATGGT
>SZWC01010053.1:68191-80146 GCA_023375785.1 Penium margaritaceum
ATACACCATAGGCACATGAGATACACCATAGGCACATGAGATACACCATAGGCACATGAGATACACAATAGGCACATGAGATATACCATAGGCTCGTGGGACATACCATAGGCACATGAGATACCCCATAGGTGCATACGATATACCATAGGCGCATGAGATATACCATAGGCACATGAGATACACCATGGACACATGAGATACACCATAGGCAGATGAGATAAACCAAAAGCACATGATGTAACCCATAAACACATGAGATACACCATAGGAACATGAGATATACTGTAGGCACATGACATACACCATATGCGTATGCCATACACCACACGCGAATGAGATATACCGTAGGCACATGAGATACTCCATAGCATACATGAGATACACCATGGACACATGAGATACACCATACAAGCATGAGATACACCATAGGCGCATGAGATACACCGTAGCACACATGAGATATACCATAGGCGCATGAGATACACCATAGGCACATGACATACACCATAGCCACATGAGATACACAATAGGCACATGAGATCCACCATAGGCACATGACATACACCATAGGCGCATGAGATACACCATAGGCACATAAGATGCACCATTGGCACATGAGATGAACAAGAGGTACATGAGATACACCCATAGGCACATGAGATACACCATGAGTGCATGAGATATACCATAGATACATGAGATACACCATAGGAATATGAGATACACCATAGGCACAGGCGGTATACCATAGGCACATGAGATACACCATGAGTGCATGAGATATACCATAGATACATGAGATACACCATAGGAATATGAGATACACCATAGGCACAGGCGGTATACCATAGGCACATGAGATACACCAGAGGCGCATGAGATACACCCTCAGCACATGAGATACACCATAGGCACATGATATACACCATAGGTGCATGAGATACACCATAGGCACTTGAGATACACCAAAGGCGCATGAGATACACCATAGGGACATGAGATACACCATAGGCACATGAGATACACCATAGGTGCATGAGATACACCATAGGCACTTGAGATACACCAAAGGCGCATGAGATACACCATAGGGACATGAGATAGTCCATAGGCACATGAGATACTCCATAGGCACATGAGATACACCATAGGCATATTAGGTACACCATATGCACATGAGATACACCATAGGTGCATGAGATACACCCTCAACACATGAGATACACTATAGGCACATGACATACACCATAGGCACATGAGATACACCATAGGCACATGAGATACACCATAGGTGCATGAGATACACCCTCAACACATGAGATACACTATAGGCACATGACATACACCATAGGCACATGAGATACACCATAGGCACATGAGATACACAATAGGCACATGAGATATACCATAGGCTCGTGGGACATACCATAGGCACATGAGATACCCCATAGGTGCATACGATATACCATAGGCGCATGAGATATACCATAGGCACATGAGATACACCATGGACACATGAGATACACCATAGGCAGATGAGATAAACCAAAAGCACATGATGTAACCCATAAACACATGAGATACACCATAGGCACATGCAATACACAATACAGGTATGCGATACACCCTAGGCACGTGAGATACACCATAGGTACATGTGATACACCATAGGCACATGAGATACACCATGGACACATGAGATACACCATACAAGCATGAGATACACCATAGGCGCATGAGATACACCGTAGCACACATGAGATATACCATAGGCGCATGAGATACACCATAGGCACATGACATACACCATAGCCACATGAGATACACAATAGGCACATGAGATACACCATAGGCACATGCAATACACAATACAGGTATGCGATACACCCTAGGCACGTGCGATACACCATAGGTACATGTGATATACCATGGGCACATGAGATACACTATAGCACACATGAGATACACAATATGCGTATGAGATACACCATAGGCACATGACATACACCATAGGCACATGAGATACACCACGGGCACATAAGATACACCATAGGCACATGAGATGTACCAGAGGCACATGCGATACACCAGAGGCACATGAGATATGCCATAGGCGCATGATGTACACCATAGGTACATGAGATACACCATAGGCGCATGAGATACACCAAAGGCGCAAGAGATAGACCATAGGCACATGCAATACACCATAGGCGCATGGGATATACCTTACGCGCATGAGATACACCATAGGAACGTGAGATACACCATAGGCACATGAGATACACCATAGGCACATGAGATACACCAAAGGCGCATGAGATACGCCATAGGCACATGAGATACACCGTAGGTACATGAGATACACCATAGGCACATGAGATACACCATAGGCACATGAGATACACCAAAGGCGCATGAGATACGCCATAGGCACATGAGATACACCGTAGGTACATGAGATACACCATAGGCACATGAGATACACCATAGGCACATGAGATATCCCATAGGCGCATGAGATATGCCAAAGGCTCATGAGACACACCATAGGTACATGAGATACACCATAGGCACATGAGATATCCCATAGGCGCATGAGATATGCCAAAGGCTCATGAGACACACCATAGGTACATGAGGTACTCGATAGGCAGATGCGATATACCATAGGCACACGAGATACACCATAGGCACATGAGATACACCATAGGCGCATGAGATACAACATAGGTGCATGAGATACACCATAGGCACATGAGATAGACCATAGGAACATGAGATACACCATAGGCACATGAGATACACCATAGGCTCATGAGACACACTATAGGCACATGCAATTCCCCATAGGCGCATGCGATGTACCAAAGGGGCATGAGATATACCATAGGCACATGAGATACACCATAGGCGCATGCGATGTACCAAAGGGGCATGAGATATACCATAGGCACATGAGATACACCATATGCGCATGATGTAAACCATAGGCACATGAGATACACCATTGGTGCATGAGATACACCACACGCACATGAGCTACTCCATAGCACACATGCGATACACCATGGGTACATGAGATACACCATAGGCGCATGAGATACACCACAGGCGCATGAGATACACCATAGGCGCATGAGATACACCATAGCACACATGAGATATACCATAGGCGCATGAGATACACCATAGGCACATGAAATACACCATAGCCACATGAGATCCACCATAGGCGCATGAGGTACACTATAGGTACATGAGATACACCATAGCACACATGAGATACACCATAGGTGCATGAGATACACCATAGGCACATGACATACACCATAGGCACATCAGGTACACCATAGACACATGACATACACCTTATGCATATGAGATGGACCATAGGCACATGAGATCCACCATAGGCACATGAGATACACCATAGGCACATGACATACACCATAGGCACATCAGGTACACCATAGACACATGACATACACCTTATGCATATGAGATGGACCATAGGCACATGAGATCCACCATAGGCACATGAGATACACCATAGGCGCATGAGATATACCAGAGGCACATGAGATACACCATAGGCACATGAGATGTACCATAGGCACATTAAATACACCATAGGCACATGAGATAAACCATAGGCACATGAGATACACCATAAGTGCATGCGATACACCAGAGGCACATGAGATACACCATAGACATATGAGATACAACATAGGCACATGCGAGGCACATGAGATACACCTTAGGCACATGAGATACACCATAGGAAAATGATGTACACCATAGGCCCATGAGATACACCATCGGTGCATGAGATACACCATAGGAACATGAGATACACCGTAGGCACATGAGATATCCCATAGGTACATTAGATACACCATATGCACATGAGATACACCATAGGCACATGAGATACACCACAGACATATGAGATACAGCATAGGCACATGCGAAACACCATAGGTACATGAGATACACCATAGGCGCATGAGATACACCTTAGGCACATGAGATACACCATAGGCACATGATATACACCATAGTCGCATCAGATACACCATAGGCACATGAGATACACCATAGGCGCATGAGATACACCATAGGCACATGAGATACACCGTAGGCACATGAGATATGCCAAAGGTACATGAGATACACCATAGGCACATGAGATACACCATAGGCTCATGAGACACACCATAGGCATATGAGATACCCCATAGGTGCATGAGATATACCATAGGCGCATGAGACATACCATAGGCACATGAGATACACCATAGGCGCATGAGATGCACCATAGGCACATGAGATACACCGTAGGCACATGAGATATGCCAAAGGTACATGAGATACACCATAGGCACATGAGATATACCACAGGCGCATGGGATACACCATAGGTACATAAGATACACCAAAGACGCATGAGATACACCATAGGCACATGAGATATACCACAGGCGCATGGGATACACCATAGGTACATAAGATACACCAAAGACGCATGAGATACACCATAGGCACATGAGATATACCACAGGCGCATGGGATACACCATAGGTACATAAGATACACCAAAGACGCATGAGATACACCATAGGCACATGAGATATACCACAGGCGCATGGGATACACCATAGGTACATAAGATACACCAAAGACGCATGAGATACACCATAGGCACATGAGATATACCACAGGCGCATGGGATACACCATAGGTACATAAGATACACCAAAGACGCATGAGATACACCATAGGCACATGAGATATACCACAGGCGCATGGGATACACCATAGGTACATAAGATACACCAAAGACGCATGAGATACACCATAGGCACATGAGATATACCACAGGCGCATGGGATACACCATAGGTACATAAGATACACCAAAGACGCATGAGATACACCATAGGCACATGAGATATACCACAGGCGCATGGGATACACCATAGGTACATAAGATACACCAAAGACGCATGATATACACCATAGTCACATGAGATACACATAGGCACATGAGATACACCATAGGTGCATGAGATACACCATGGGCGCATGAGATACACCACAGAAGCATGAGATACACCATGGACACATGAGATACACCATAGGCATGTGACATACACCATAGGCACATAAGATACACCATAGACACATGAGATACACCATAGGCGCATGAGATACACAGTAGGCACATGAAATACACCACAAGCACATGAGATACACCATAGGCAATTGAGATACAACATAGGCTCATGAGACACACCATAGGCACATGAGATATACCATAGGCGCATGAGATATACCAAAGGTGCATGAGATATACCATAGGTACATGAGATACACCATAGGCACATGAGATACACCATAGATGGATGAGATACACCATAGGCGCATGATATGTCCCATAGGTACATGAGATACACCATAGGCACATGAGATACACCATAGGCACATGAGATACACCGTAGGCGCATGAGATACACCGTAGGCACATGAGGTACTCCATAGCACACATGAGATACACCATGGGAACATGAGATACACCATAGCACACATGAGATACACCATAGGCACATGAGATACACCGTAGGCGCATGAGATACACCGTAGGCACATGAGGTACTCCATAGCACACATGAGATACACCATGGGAACATGAGATACACCATAGCACACATGAGATACACCATAGGCGCATGAGATACGCCATAGGCACATGACCTACACCATAGCCACATAAGATACACCATAGGCACGTGAGATATACCACAGGCACATGAGATACCCCATACACACATGAGATACACCATAGGCGCATGAGATACGCCATAGGCACATGACCTACACCATAGCCACATAAGATACACCATAGGCACGTGAGATATACCACAGGCACATGAGATACCCCATACACACATGGGATACACCATATGCACGTGAGATACACCATAGGCACATGAGATACACCATAGGCGCATGAGATACACCATGGGCACATGAAATACACCATAGGTACATGAGATACAACATAAGTACATGAGATACACCATACACACATGGGATACACCATATGCACGTGAGATACACCATAGGCACATGAGATACACCATAGGCGCATGAGATACACCATGGGCACATGAAATACACCATAGGTACATGAGATACAACATAAGTACATGAGATACACCATAGGCACATTAGATACACCAGAGGTGCATGAGATTCACCATACATGCATGGGATACACCATAGGCGCATGAGATACACAATAGGTGCATGAGATACACCATAGGCACATTAGATACACCAGAGGTGCATGAGATTCACCATACATGCATGGGATACACCATAGGCGCATGAGATACACAATAGGTGCATGAGATACACCATAGGCCCATGAGATATACCATAGGTACATGAGATACACCATAGGAATATGAGATTTACCATAGTCGTATGAGATACACCATAGGCATATGAGATATACCATAGTCGTATGAGATACACCTTAGGCACTTGAGATACACCATAGGCACATGAGATACACCATAGCACATGAGATACACAATGGGCACATTCCATACACCATAGGCGCATGAGATACACCATTTTCACATGAGATATACCATAAGCACATGAGATACACATTAGGCACATGAGATACACCATAGGCGCATGGGATACACCATAGGCACACAAGATACACCATAGGTGAATGCGATACACCATAGGCGTATGAGATACACCATAGGCGCATGGGATACACCATAGGCACACAAGATACACCATAGGTGAATGCGATACACCATAGGCGTATGAGATACACCATATGCACATTAGATAAACCATATGCACATAAGATACACCATAGGCACATGAGATACACCATAGGCACATGAGATACACCATAGGCACATGAAATACACCATAGGTGCATGAGATACACCATAGGCACATGAGATACACCATAGGCACATGAGATACACCATAGGCACATGAAATACACCATAGGTGCATGAGATACACCATAGGTACATGAGATACACCATAGGTACATTAGATACACCAGAGGTACATGAGATACACCATACATGCATGTGATAGACCATAGGCGCATGAGATACACCATAGGTGCATGAGATACACCATAGGCCCATGAGATATACCATAGGCGCATGAGATACACCATAGGCATATGAGATATACCATAGTGGTATGACATACACCATAGGCACTTGAGATACACCATAGGCACATGAGATACACCATAGCACATGAGATACACGACGGGCACATGCCATACACCATAGGTGCATGAGATACACCATTTGCACATTGAATATATCCTAACCACATGAGATACACCATAGCACATGAGATACACGACGGGCACATGCCATACACCATAGGTGCATGAGATACACCATTTGCACATTGAATATATCCTAACCACATGAGATACACACTAGGCACACGAGATACACCATAGGCAGATGAGATACACCATAGGCACATGAGATACACCATAGGCACATGAGATACACCATGGGCACATGAGACACACCATATGCACATCCGATACACCATATGCACATGAGATACACCATAGGTGCATGAGATACACCATAGGTGCATGAGATACACGATAGGAACATGCGATATACCATAGGTACATGAGATGCACCATAGGCGCGTGGGATACACCATAGGCACATGCAAAATACACCATAGGCACACGAGATACACCATAGGCAAATGCGATACACCAAAGGCGTATGAGATACACCATATGCACATTAGATAAACCATATGCACATAAGATACACCATAGGCACGTGAGATACACCATAGGCACACGAGATACACCATAGGCAAATGCGATACACCAAAGGCGTATGAGATACACCATATGCACATTAGATAAACCATATGCACATAAGATACACCATAGGCACATGAGATACACCATAGGTGCATGAGATACGCCATAGGCGCATGAGAGACACCATAGGCGGATGAGATACTCCATAGGCACATGAGATACACCATAGGCGCATGAGATACACCATAGGCACATGAGATACACCATAGGCGCATGAGATACACCATAAGTACACAAGATACACCATAGGCACAATAGATACACCATAGGAACATCCGATACACCATAGGCACGTGAGATACACCATAGGTACATGAGATACACCATAAGCGTATGAGATACACCATAGGCACATGAGATACATGACAGGCACATGAGATACACCATAGTTACATGAGATGCACCATAGGCGCATGAGATACACCATAGGCACATGAGATACACCATAGGCGCATGAAATACACAATAGACGTATGAGATACACCATAGGCGCATGAGATATACCATAGGCACATTAGATACACCATAGGCACATGAGATACACCATAGGCACATGAGATACACCATAGGCGCATGAAATACACAATAGACGTATGAGATACACCATAGGCGCATGAGATATACCATAGGCACATTAGATACACCATAGACACATGAGATACATCATAGGCGCATGAGATACACCATAGGTACATGAGATACACCATAGGAAAATGAGATACACCAAAGGCACATTAGACACACCATAGGCGCATATGATAACCCATAGGCGCATGAGATACACCATAGGTACATGAGATACACCATAGGAAAATGAGATACACCAAAGGCACATTAGACACACCATAGGCGCATATGATAACCCATAGGCGCATGAGATACACCATATGCGCATGAGATACACTATAGGCGTATGAGATACACCATAGGTACATGAGAAACACCATAGGCATATGAGCTACACCATAGGTACAGGAAATACACCATAGGCACATGAGATACACCATAGGCACATGAGATACACCATAGGTGCATGCGATACACCATAGCCACATGAGATAAACCACAAGCGCATGAGATACACCACAGGCACATGAGATACAGCATAGGCGCATGACATACACCATAGGCATATTACATCCACCATAGGCACATGAGATATACCATATGCACATGAGATACACAATAGGCGCATGAGATGCACCATAGGCACATGATATACACCATATGCGCCTGAGATTCACCATAAGCACATGAGATACACCCTGGGTACATGAGATACACCATAGGCGCATGAGATGCACCATAGGCACATGCAATACACCATTGGCGCATGCAATACACCATAGGCACATAAGATACACCATAGGTACATGAGATACACCATAGGCGCATGAGATACACCATAGGCACATGAGATACACCATAGGCGCATGCCATACACCATAGACATATGTGATACACCATAGGCACATGCGATACAACATAGGTAGATTACATACACCAAAGACACATGAGATACACCATAGGCACATGAGATACATCATAGGCGCATGAGATACACCATAGGTACATGAGATACACCATAGGAAAATGAGATACACCAAAGGCACATTAGACACACCATAGGCGCATATGATAACCCATAGGCGCATGAGATACACCATATGCACATGAGATACACTATAGGCATATGAGATACACCATAGGTACATGAGAAACACCATAGGCATATGAGATACACCATAGGTACAGGAAATACACCATAGGCACATGAGATACACCATAGGCACATGAGATACACCATAGGTACATGAGAAACACCATAGGCATATGAGATACACCATAGGTACAGGAAATACACCATAGGCACATGAGATACACCATAGGCACATGAGATACACCATAGGTGCATGCGATACACCATAGCCACATGACAATAAACCACAAGCGCATGAGATACACCACAGGCACATGAGATACAACATAGGTGCATGACATACACCATAGGCATATTACATCCACCATAGGCACATGAGATATACCATATGCACATGAGATACACCATAGGCGCATGAGATGCACCATAGGCACATGATATACACCATATGCGCCTGAGATTCACCATAAGCACATGAGATACACCCTGGGTACATGAGATACACCATAGGCGCATGAGATACACCATAGGGTGCATGAGATACACCATAGGCACATGAGAGACACCAAAGGCACATTAGATACACCATAAGCACATGAGATACACCATAGGCACATGCGATACACCATAGGCACATGAGATACACTATAGGCGCATAATGTACACATAGGTGCATGAGATACACCATAGGTACATGAGATACACCATAGGCACATGCGATACACCATAGGCACATGAGATACACTATAGGCGCATAATGTACACATAGGTGCATGAGATACACCATAGGTACATGAGATACACCATAGGCACATGCGATACACCATAGGCACATGAGATACACTATAGGCGCATAATGTACACATAGGTGCATGAGATACACCATAGGTACATGAGATACACCATAGGCACATGCGATACACCATAGGCACATGAGATACACTATAGGCGCATAATGTACACATAGGTGCATGAGATACACCATAGGTACATGAGATACACCATAGGCACATGCGATACACCATAGGCACATGAGATACACTATAGGCGCATAATGTACACATAGGTGCATGAGATACACCATAGGTACATGAGATACACCATAGGCACATGCGATACACCATAGGCACATGAGATACACTATAGGCGCATAATGTACACATAGGTGCATGAGATACACCATAGGTACATGAGATACACCATAGGCACATGCGATACACCATAGGCACATGAGATACACTATAGGCGCATAATGTACACATAGGTGCATGAGATACACCATAGGTACATGAGATACACCATAGGCACATGCGATACACCATAGGCACATGAGATACACTATAGGCGCATAATGTACACATAGGTGCATGAGATACACCATAGGTACATGAGATACACCATAGGCACATGCGATACACCATAGGCACATGAGATACACCATAGGCGCATGAGATACACAATAGGTGCATGAGATATACCATAGGAACATGTGATGCACTATATGTACATGAGATACACCATGGGCGTATCACATACACAAAGGGCACATGAGATACATCATAGGTACATGAGATACACCATAGGCACATGCGATACACCATAGGAACATGAGATAAACCAAAGGCACATGAGATACACCATAGGTGCAAAAGATACACCATAGGCGCATGAGATACACCATAGGGTGCATGAGATACACCATAGGCACATGAGGTACACTATATGCACATTAGATACACCATAGGGACATGCAATACACCATAAGCTCATGAGATGCACCATATCTCATGAGATACACCATAGGCACATGCGATACACCATAGGCACATGAGATAAACCAAAGGCACATGAGATACACCATAGGCGCATGAGATTCACGATCAGCACATAAGATTCACCATCGGCACATTGTGCACGGTAGCCACACCATGCTACTACTTATTAAAGGTTGTTGTACTTGATAGTTGAAAACTGATAATCCCATACTATGGTTTCCCCCTCTGACCACTTGTGACTCGTGTTATGGGTTGTGAATGTTGACCACCCATATTGAAATTCTTTGGTCATGGTCAGTGACATATGCCTCATTTGGTTGTTCGGTGTGCGTAGTAGCTGCACCGTGCCACGACGTATTGAAGTTCATTGTCCTTTCTAGTCGGTACATAGGATTACAAAACCATTGTCTCTCCCTCTGACCATTTGTGACTCGTGTTGTGAGTTGTCAATGTTGACCACACATAGTGGACTTCCTTGGTGATAGTCAGTGACGTGTGCATCCTTTGGTTGGTCACTGTGCACATTAGCCACACCGTGCCACTACTTGTTGAATGTATTTGTACTTGCTAGTTGATAACTAGTGTACCAAAATCATT
>SZWC01010054.1:3850-16980 GCA_023375785.1 Penium margaritaceum
GTCACTACTGACATCATCAACAAATAAAATGAAAAAAACAGGAAACCAAAAGGGGGACAACAGCAGCACTGACACTCAGTAGTCTTTGCTGACGACAGCTATCCGCGGCTGACGTCACTGCTGACATCAGCAGCATAAACAAAAAAAAACAAAAGGACAAACGCCCATGGCTGATAGTCCTAGTCAGGAGGGGTCCTCCTCTGTTGGAGGGACCCCTACCTCCCCTTTCTTGCAACGCCTGCAACACCAGCAGCCACCGCCACAGCAGCAGCAGGAGCAACAGCAGCAATAACAGCGGCAGCAATAGTAGCAACAACTACATCAGCAGTTTCCGCAGCAGCAGCAGCAGCAGCATTGGCAGCAGCCGCTGCAGCAGCAGTAGTCGCCGCAGCAGCAGCAGCGGCAACAACAGCACCAGCAGCAGCCGCCGCAGTAGCAGCGGCAGCAGCAGCAGCAACAGCAACAATAGTAGCAGCAGCAGCAGCAACAGCACCAGCAGCACCAGCAGCAGCCGCAGCAGCTGCCACTGCCGCAGCGGCAGCAGCAACAGTAGCCCACTGGTATCGTTGGCGGCAATCCTGACCCCCTCGTTGCTCTTCAACAGCAGCTCGCCGCCTTGACGCAGCAGCTTGTAGCGCTCCAGCCAGTAGCCTCCCAGTCTCCCACCAGTGTGCCACCTTCGTTCGTCCCTCCAGGGCACGCCAGTCTTGCCGTGTCTGTTGCCACATACTACATGGCACAGCAGCAGACTCAGCGCCAGCGGCAGACAGTAACCTCCGTCCTTGGCCCCACTCTGGGTGCCGGCCGCAGGCAGAAGGACTTTGAGACGCTGCCGCCGCCGCTTCAGGCCAGTGAGCAGTTCCGGAGCTGGGAGCTCAGCTTCCGGATCTGGGCGCAGGGGGCTGTGGGCATACTACTCCCTCCCTTACGACCCCACCCAGGTCGACCAACTGTATGACGCTGGTCGCGCTGTTCGGGCCCTTGTCCCAGTCGCCCCCCCCGGCTTCCCGCCTGGCCCTAAAGCCTTTCCTCGACGACTTCATCGCTGGCGACACTCCAGACCCTGCAGCCGCCTGGCACGTCCTCACCAAACCCCATCGCTTTTCCAGCGACGCTCAACTCAGCCGTTTGCACCGGGGGTTCAACTCCCTGCACATGGAAGAGACCGAGACAGTCACTGCCTACTGGCAGCGGGCAGAGGACATCCTTCGTCGTCTCGGCACATCTGCTCCGCCTCCTCTGTCCGTGCTTCTTACCATCAAGCGCGACGCCACCAGCACGTACGCAGACGTCTTCGTCCATTACCCCCAGGACGTCCTTTCTACCATGGCGGCCCAGGGCACCCTCATGCCCTGGGCGTACGAGCTTTTCCTCCGCATTGAGGAAGCTCGCCAGGAGTCCCAGCTCCATCGCATGGAGGCTCTTGCATCCCCTGCCGTCGCCTCCCCTGCCGTTGCCTCTGTGGCCGTCGCCTCCCCCGCCGCAGCTACCTCCTCGTCTTCGGGAAAGAAGAAGAAGCGCCGGAACAAGAAAGGCAAGGGTCCGTCGCAGCAGCAGCNCCTGGGCGTACGAGCTTTTCCTCCGCATTGAGGAAGCTCGCCAGGAGTCCCAGCTCCATCGCATGGAGGCTCTTGCATCCCCTGCCGTCGCCTCCCCTGCCGTTGCCTCCGTGGCCGTCGCCTCCCCCGCCGCAGCTACCTCCTCGTCTTCGGGAAACAAGAAGAAGCGCCGGAACAAGAAAGGCAAGGGTCTGTCGCTGCAGCAGCAGCAGCAGCAGTCGTCGACCGGGTCTGGCGGTGGTGGCTCGGTCTGCCACAACTGTGGCCAGCCCGGGCACGGGTGGTACACATGCCCTTTCCCGACGGACGAGGCGCGCGTCATCGCCACCCTGCGTCGCCAGCGGGAGCGCCGTCTTGCCTCTGCCGCCGTCGCTACTGCTGGCCCTGACACTCCGACCTCGTCCAGCAGCTCTGCCACTCCGACAGCTCCGCCGGTCCCCCAGACACCCGTACCGCAACAGTACTACTCACAGCCATCGGCGCTTTCGCTTCCTTCGCCGGCTCTGTCCTCCTCCTACTCGGGCTCCGGCGCCGTCACTCCACACTCCGCCTACACTCCCGGGCCGTCCTCTCGTGAGCGTCAACTGGAGCAGTACATCGCGCTCTAGCTTGGCCTGCCTCGCCCTCCTCCCCAGGGAAGTGCGAGTTGCGTCACCTCCTGCCCTCCTGCCCAGCCCTGCATGACTGAGACTGAGCTGCGGTCCTGCCCCGTTTCTTCGTCTGTCTCGTCGTCTCCCGTAGTATCCTCCACCCCCTTCCTTGACGACATTGCGTGGCTTGACGATTGGCAATCTCGTTTCGCGCCCCCTTCCACCGCGTGCGCGTCCCTTGCTTGCTGCCATGTGACCGTTAGCGATCTGGCGACCCCTGTCCAGGACCTTGCTGAGACCTGGATCATCGACTCCGGGGCCACGCATCACATGACGGCCTCTCGCGAGGCCTTCAGTATGCTCGGTCCTGTAGGCGATGTCTCCGGTGTCTGGACAGGCTCCGGACAAGTGCAGCCGGTCCGTGGTGTTGGTGTTGTTCGTTTCCGTGGTCCTGCCGGTGACATCTTTCTAACCGATGTCCTCTTTGTCCCTGGTCTCGAGCTCAACCTCCTGTCCGTGACTGCCCTTGACCGCATGAGTATGGACGTTGTACACTCGCGTGGTGTTGGCACTGTGTCGTTGCGTCCGTCTGGTCTTGTCGTACTGCACGCCACCGCCCGTGACAACCTGTGGCATGTTCCTCGCCTCTCTTCCTCCTCTCCCGTCTGTTTTCCGTCGGCCGCCACAGGCCATGTGTTTGTCACCAGTACGCTTTCTCCTCAGCACACCCGCCTTTTGCATCGTCGCCTTTGCCACGTTCACTCCGCCGCCGAAGAGAGCATGCTCCGCACCCAACCGGCCAAGGGCCTTGACCCGGAGACTTTCCCTCTCCCGTGCCCCACTGAGTGCATTGACTGCGCTCAAGGGAATATGCACCGGTCCGCGTACCCCTTGTCTTCCTCCCGTGCATCCGCCCCTCTCGACCTTGTCCACTCGGACGTCATGGGCCCTCTCCCCACCGCGTCCGTCGGTGAGCATGGCCGCTATGTCCTCACCCTTACGGACGACTGTTCTCGCTACCGTTGGGTCTTCTGCATCCGGCAGAAGAGCGATGTCGCCCGCGCCATTCAGGCTGGCTTGTCCTCGCGGAGCGCGAGTGTGGCCGCCCTCTTCGTCGCTTTCACTCCGATCGCGGCGGGGAGTACATGGATGAGGCCACGACATTTCTCGCCTCCCGCGGGATCCACCATGAGACGTCTGCGCCCTACACACACGCCCAGAACGGCGTCTCTGAGCGGTGGAACCGTACCATGGCCGACGCCGTTCGCACCATGCGGGTCGAGTCCGGTCTTTCCGATGGCTTCTATTTTGAAGCCATGGTCTACATGACCTGGGTCTGGAACTGGATTCCCCACGGTCCCCTTCCCCGCCAGTCCACGCCCTACCAGCACTGATGCGGTCGGCACGCTGATCTCTGCCCGGCTCGCGTCTGGGGCTGCGTAGCCATTGTGTGGCTACCCGCCCCACAGCAAAGTGGCAAGCTCGCCCCCCGCGGACGTCCCTGCACCTTCCTCGGCGTGTCTCGTCAGTCCAGGCCTGGCGCTTCTGGGACCCGTCCCGGCACTACCTCGTCGAGTTGCGCGATGCCCTCTTCTTCGAGGAGCTCTTTCCCCGCGACCTCATTCACTCCGGCTCGTCCGTGTCCATTCCGTTTCGCCGGGGAGTGGTGAGTCCGTCCTCCGTCCTGTCGCTTCCAGGTGACACAACACTCCGCCCCTCCAAGCCAACAGCCCCAGTCGTGTCCGCTGGCCCCTCCGGGCCAGCAGCCCCAGTCGTGTCCGCTGGCCCCTCGAGGCCAGCAGTCCTCGCCGCGTCCGCTGGCCCCTCCGGACCAGCAGTCCCGGTCGCGTCCGCTGGCCCCTCCGGACCAGTAGTCCCGGTCATGTCCGCAAGCCCCTCCGGGCCAGCAGCCCCACTCGCGTCCGCTGGCCCCACGGGGCAAGCAGTCCCCGCCGCGTCCGCTGGCCCCTCCTCACCAGCAGTCCCGGTCGCGTCCACTGGCCCCTCCGGACAAGTAGTCCCGGTCGTGTCCGCTGGCCCCTCCGGGCCAACAGTCCCCGCCGCGTCCGCTAGCCCCTCCGGACCAGCAATCCCGGTCGCGTCCACTGGCCCCACGGGACCAGCAGTCCCCGCCGCGTCCGCTGGCCCCTCCGGACCAGCAGTCCCGGTCGAGTCCGCTTGCCCCTCTGGACTAGTAGTCCCGGTCGTGTCCGCTGGCCCCTCCGGGCCAGCAGCCCTAGTCGCGTCCGCTGGCCCCTCGGGGCCAGCAGTCCTCGCCGCGTCCGCTGGCCCCTCCGGACCAGCAGTCTCGGTCGTTTCCGTTGGCCCCTCGGGGCCAGCAGTCCCCGCCGCGTCCGCTGGCCCCTCCGTGCCAGCAGCCCCAGTCGCCTCCGCTGGCCCCACCGGGCCAGGAGCGCCTGTTGCGTCCGCTGGCTCCTCCGGGCCAGTAGCCTCGTCCGCCTTTGTTGGCCCGTCGAACTTAGTGCCATCTCCTGCCCGATCGCGCTACACACGTGGCCCAGGCGGCAGCCTCTGACCTCGGCCGATAGTGAGCGCGCAGACCGTCGTACCGCGTCATGTGGCGCCTCGACCCCCTGTGGCTCCACGTGTCTCCTCCACTCCCACGGTCGTCAGTGGGGACCCTAGCACTAAGGCTCTCGGCCTCACCACCTCGGCCATCATCTCCGACCTTCACCCAGGCTCTGCACTGGTCTACGTCATGCTTCATCACGAGCATCGGTATGCTGTCATGGCTGCACTCGCCCGCATCCCAGCTGGAGCTCGTGATGCACACGCCCTCTCAGTCCGGTCCACAGCACGCCCGGAGGACCCAACCACCCTAAGCGAGGCTCGAGCCTCTCCTGAGACCGCACATTGGGATGCTGCCTACGCCGAGGAGCTCGCTGCTATCCGGGAGCACCACGTGTATGACCTCGTCGACCTCCCTCCAGGTCGGAAGGCCATTGGCGCCAAGTGGGTCTTGGGGCGCAAGTGGAAGCCTGACGGGTCCTTGGACAAGAACAAGGCCCGCCTCATAGCCAAGGGGTTTGCTCAGGTCCCTGGGGTTGACTACGACCAGATCTTCGCCCCAGTCGGTCGGTTCTCCACTAGCCGGGCGCTCTTCAGCCTGGTTGCCCAGCATGGGTGGGAGCTGCATCAGATGGACGTGAGCAACGCGTTCCTCCATGGCTCACTAGAGGGTGAGGAGCTCTACATGGTGCAGCCCCCAGGCTACGACGACGGTACTGGGAGAGTCAGGCGGCTGCGGAAGGCCCTCTATGGCGTGAAGCAGTCGCCTAGGTGCTGGAACCAGGAGATCAGCAGCACACTTCTCCCTGGCGGCCTCCAGCGTAGTACCGCTGACCTCGCACCGTTTCTCAGCGCGCGAAGTCAGACCTTCGCCGCACTTCTGGTATACATTGACGATCTCCTCATCCCGTCGCCAAACACGGCCACCATCCAGCGTGTCAAGGACTTGCTGCACGCCGCCTACCAGATGAAGGATCTTGGGTCTGCCCGAGTCTTCCTTGGCATGGAACTCGAGCACGATCGCTCCCAGGGCATCCTACACGTCCACCAGGCTGCCTATGTGCAGACCTTGTCCGCTCGCTTCGCCGAGGACCTGTCCCTGGTGTCCAGCGCATCTTCACCTATGTCACCCGATGACCAGGTGAAGCTGAAGAGTCCTGACCCAGCTATTGTGGGGGAGCCAGTTGATGTGACCACGTATCTGCGGATCATCGGGTCACTGATGTTCCTGGCGACGACAACGTCTCCATACATCGCGTTCGCCGTCAACCTCCTGGCCCAATTCTCTCAGGAGCCGCGTCACCTCCACTAGGAGGCCGCGATCTGAGTGCTACACTATGTCGTCTCGACCCCTCGGCGAGGTCTCATGTTCCGCTGCCAGCCGTCCGTCGTCGCAGTGGGCTACACCGACAGTGACTGGGCCGGCAGTCCAGACGGTAAGAGTCGCACAGGCTGGATCTTCCTGCTCGGTGGCACAGTTGTGTCCTGGCGCAGTGGTAAGCAGGGGTGCATTGCACGCAGCACTGCTGAGGCTGAGTACGTGGCACTTGGCTCAGGCGCGTGTGAGAGTGTGGTTGCGTCGTCTGTTGTCCGAGTTGCGTCAGTCTGTCGCATCCATCACCTTACATTGTGAGAATGAGAGTGCCATGGCCATTGCCGACAATGACGGTGTGCATCACACTCGCACAAAGCACATCAATGTTGAGTATCACTATGTGCGTTCATTGTTGCACAACGCAGCATCAGCATCGTGTGGGTTGAGACAGCACGGCAGCTGGCGGACTTCCTGACCAAGGCACTGAAGCGAGACTCGTTCAAGAAGGATGTGAGTTCAGTCGGCGTGCGTCCGTGATTTGCTCTCTTGGTCTCTGCCTGCGTCTCTGCGTGCCCTGGGGGAGTCTGGATGTTGACCGTGTCTCTGCCCGCCCATGTGCACTATGCCTGTCAGTCATGGGGGAGTGTTGGTTTTTGCTCTCATTGTGCTCTGTTGTGTCCTCCCGGCTTGTGTACATCGGCGTGCAGATGACTGACGGCGAGACTCGACGTTGATGGAGTGTCGTCCGGTGGAGCCGACGCACGCTGAGGTCTTCTCGCAGTTCGTTGGAGCCTCCTCTCTCCGGCGACGTGCTCAGCTCCATCGGCAGGCCTCCTTGGCGGTCACGCTGCCGGCGGTCACGGCCAGCGCAGTTGCTGTCTACATGCGTCAAGCGCGTCCTATCGCGTCTGCATCGTCATGCGCTGCCTAGGGTCCTTGTTGCATGTTGCATGGCCCTGTTCGGCATCATAAACCATCGTAGGCACTACTTGGGTTAAGGCCGCCATAACTCCTCGCTACTATTTTTCTAGCTGATTCTGACCGCACGGCTGCGTTCGCAGCTTCGGTATTATGGTATGGTCCAGTTTTCAGGCAAAACGGACGAAGCCCGGGTTTTGGGCTGTCGGCCGTCTGGCAGGCCTCACCGAGAAAACCTGCCAGCTTGAAAATAGGTAATTTCTGATTGGCTGGTGAACTGAGTAACAAGCTCTACAGAGCTGGGGGGGAGGCTAGTTCTTGGAGGGGTCTCCCATTGTGTCTCATTGTTCATTCCTAATCAATCTTTTCCAGTTTTCAGCTGCTTTCTGGCGCTAACACTGGCGCGCACACTTCTGAGTAACAATCCCAGAGCTTCCAGACTTAAGCTCTAGATCAGCAGACTGAGGGGGCAGCAGACTTAAGCAACGAGCGTGGAAGCCCGCACGCTGCATCAACAACGCATGCTGCCCCAACCTGCCACTTAGATTTCAAGCTGCTTGGGCCTTGGCGAAGCCGCCTAGCCAAAGCCTGGTGGTGGAGCAGCTGGTTGATAAGCCTAGGCTGTCACAAATGGCAACTTGTGGCACGTGCCGCACCTGCCCGCGTTTCACTCTGTCCCCTCCCCATTGGCTGACATAGGTCACGTGTTTCTAACTAGCACACTCTCTTCGCAACACAAACGTCTGCTGCACCATCGCCTCTGTCACGTCCACTTTGCTGTTGTGAACGGCATGGTCCGTGCGCATCCAGCCAAGGGCCTTGATTTACCCTCCTTTCCACTGCCGTATCCCACAGAGTGCATAAAGTGTTCTCAGGGGAAGATGCACCGGTCAACCTATCCCATGTCCTCCTCTTGTGCGTCCACCTTGTTGGACATGGTCCACTGTGATATCATGGGTCCCCTTCCGACAGAGTCTGTCGGGGAGCACGGATGTTATTTCCTAACCCTCACGGACGACTACTCTCGTTATCGCTAGGTCTTCTGTCTTTGGCAGAAGAGCGATGTCTTCCCCAGCATTTGAGACTGGCTTGCCCGCGTTGAGTGGTGTTGGTTTGTGCTCTCATTGTGCTCTGTTGTGTCCTCCCGGCTTGTGTACATTTGCGTGCAGATGACTGACGGCGAGACTCGACGCTGATGGAGTGTCGTCCGGTGGAGCCGACGCACGCTGAGGTCTTCTCGCAGTTTGCTGGAGCCTCCTCTCTCCGGCGACGTGTTCAGCTTCATCAGCAGGCCTCCTCGACGGTCGCGCTGCCGGCGGTCACGGCCACCGCAGTTGTTGTCTGCATGCGTCCAGCGCGTCCTATTGCGTCTGCATCGTCATGCCCTGCCTAAGGTCCTTGTTGCATGTTGCATGGCCCTATTCGGCATCATAAACCATCGTAGGCACTGCTTGGGTTCGGGCCACCATAACTCCTCGCTACTATTTTTCTAGCTGATTCTGACCGCACGGCTGCGTTTGCAACGTCGGTGTTATGGTATGGTCCAGTTTTCAGGCAAAACGGACGACGCCCGGGTTTTGGGCTGTCGGCCGTCTGGCAGGCCTCACCGAGAAAACTGCCAGCCTAAAAATAGGTAATTTCTGATTGGCTGGTGAACTGAGTAACAAGCTCTACAGAGCTGGGGGGGAGGCTAGTTCTTGGAGGGGTCTCTCATTATGTCTCATTGTTCATTCCTAATCAGTCTTTTCCAGTTTTCAGCTGCTTTCTCGCGCTAACACTGGCGCACGCACTTCTGAGTAACAAACCCAGAGCTACCAGACTTAGGCTCTAGAGCAGCAGACTGAGGGGGCAGCAGACTTAAGCAACGAGCGTGGAAGGCCGCACGCTGCATCAACAACGCATGATGCCCCAACCTGCCGCTTAGATTTCGAGCTTGGTATCAGAGCCAGAGCGTAGCAGCAGCAGCAGAAGACTGGCGTACAGGTGCCAGACAACGCCGACGGATCTCCATACGCGCAAGTGCAGGGGAAATGCTGCCGGATTTTCCCCGGCAGCATTGACCCGCCTGGTGGCGGCGTCAGAATTTTTCCCACGGCCACTAAGCCAGGGGAAATGCTGCCGGATTTTTTTCGGCAGCACTGACCCCCACGTTGGACGCGAGGAGGTGAGCGGCCGGCCACGTCAGGCACTTGCTGGCAACGACGCACGCGGCGACGTCCTCCAGGTGTGACTGATAGCAGCAGCTAGCAGTAGTAGCAGCAGCTTACAGCAGCACACAGCAGCAGCTAGCAGTAGTAGCAGCTTGCAGCAACAGTAGCAGCAGCAGCAGCTCCCTGTAGCAGCAACAGCAATCAAGTAGCAGCAGCAAACAGCAGTTGCAGCAGCATACCGCAGCAGCAGCAGCCGCAGCAGCGAGCCACATTAGCAGCAGCAGCTGCCCGCAGCGGCTACTGCTGCTTGCAGCCCGCAGCGAGCAGCAACACGCTGCTGCCAGCGAGCAGCAGCCCGCTGCTCGCTGCCAGCGAGCAGCAGCACGCTGCTCGCTGCCAGCGAGCAGTAGCACGCTGCTCGCTGCCAGCGAGCAGCAGCCCACTGCTCGCTGTGAGCGAGCAGCAGCTCGCTGCTCGCTGCCAGCGAGCAGCAGCCGGCTGCTCGCTGCCAGCGAGCAGCAGCCCGCTGCTTGCTGTTTGCGAGCAGCAGCCCGCTGCTTGCTTCCAGCGAGCAGCTGCCCGCTGGGACAGAGAAACCGGAAAAAAAAGAGGGAAGAGAAAAAAATCCCCCAATCCTGTAGCGTGCAGAAGCAGCCCGCAACAACAGCAAGCTGCAGCTGCAGCACGCAGCAACTGCAGCAGCGTGCAGCTTCGTGTAGCAGTAGCAGCAGCAGCAGCAGTAGCGTGCAGCAGCGGCAGCAGCACCAGCAACAGCAGTAGTAGCAGCAGCGACAGCAGCACCAGCAGCAACAGTAGCAACTACAGCGGCTACAACAGTAGCAACAGCAGAAGCGGCAGCAGCAGCAGTAGCAGCAACTGTAGCGGCTGTAGTAGCAATAGCTGGTGACGTCAGCACCTCTCTGTTCACGTCACTGCTGATGTCACTGCTGATGTCATCAACAGAAAAAACAAAAAAAAACAAAACAAGAAACCAAAAGGGGGAAAACAGCAGCACAGACACTCAATAGTCTTTGCTGACGGCAATGATCCACGGCTGACGTCACTGCTGACATCAGCAGCATGAAAAAAAAAACAGAGGGAGACACGCCCATGGCTGATAGTCCTAGTGAGGAGGGATCCTCCTCTGCTGGAGGGACCCTTACCTCCCCTTTCTTGCAGCGCCTGCAACAGCAGCAGCACTAGCCGCACCAGCCGCAGCAGCAGTAGCCGCCGCCACAGTAGCAACAGCAACAGCAGCAGCGGCAGCAGCAGTAGCTACAGCAGCAGCAGTCGCAGCAGCAGCAGCAGTAGTAGCAGCGGCAGCAGTAGCAGCGGCAGCAGCTGCTACAGCAGCAGCAGCAGTCGCCGTAGCAGCAGCAGCGGCAGCAGCAGCAGTAGCAGCAGCAATAGCAGCAGCAGCAACAACAGCAGTAGCAGCAGCAACAGCAGCAGCAGTAGGAGCAACAACACCAACAACAGCCGCAGCAGCTACCGCTGCCGCAGCGGTAGGAGCAGTAGCAGCCCACTGGTATCGTTGGCGGCAATCTTGACCCCCTCGTTGCTCTTCAGCAGCAGCTTGCCGCCTTGATGCAGCAGCTTGCAGCGTTCCAGCCAGTAGCCTCGTAGTCTCCCACCTGTGTGCCACTGTCGTTTGTGCCTCTAGGGCACGCCAGTCCAGTTGTGTCTGCTGCCACATACTACCTGGCACAGCAGCAGACTCAGCGCCAGCGGCAGACAGCGACCTCCGTCCTTGGCCCCACTCTGGGTGCCGGCCGCAGGCAGGAGGACTTTGAGACGCCGCCGCCGCCGCTTCAGGCCGGCGAGCAGTTCTGGAGCTGGGAGCTCAGCTTCCGGATCTGGGCGTAAGGGGAGGGGCTGTGGGCATACTACACCCTCCCTTACGACCCCACCCAGGTCGACCAGCTGTATGACGGTAGTCGCGCTGTTCGGGCCCTTGTCCCAATCACCCCCCCGGCTTCCCGCCTGGCCCTAGAGCCTTTCCTCGGCGACTTCATCGCTGGCGATACTCCAGACCCTGCAGCCGCCTGGCACGTCCTCACCAGGCCCCATCGCTTGTCCAGCGACGCTGAGCTCAGCCGTTTGCACCGGGAGTTCAACTCCCTGCACATGGAAGAGACCGAGACAGTCACTGCCTACTGGGAGCGGGTAGAGGACATCCTTCGTCGTCTCGGCACATCTACTCTGCCTCCTCTGTCCGTGCTTCTTACCATCAAGCGCGGTACCACCAGCGCGTACACAGACGTCTTCGTCCATTACCCCAAGGACGTCCTTTCTACCATGGCGGCCCAGGGCACCCTCATGCCCTGGGCGTAGGAGCTTTTCCTCCGCATTGAGGAAGCTCGCCAGGAGTCCTAGCTCCATCGCATGGAGGCTCTTGCATCCGCTGCCGTCGCCTCCCCTGCCGTTGCCTCCGTGGCCGTCGCCTCCCCCGCCGCAGCTACCTCCTCGTCTTCGGGAAAGAAGATGAAGCGTCGGAACAAGAAAGGCAAGTGGCTGTCGCCGCAGCAGCAGCAGCAGTCGTCGACCGGGTCCGGCGGTGGTGGCTCGGTCTGCCACAACTGTGGCCAGCCCGGGCACGGGTGGTACACATGCCCTTTCCCGATGGACGAGGCGCGCGTCATCGCCACCCTACGTCGCCAGCGGGAGCGCCATCTCGCCTCTGCCGCCGTCGCTACTGCTGGCCCTGACACTCCGACCTCGTCCAGCAACTCTGCCACTCCGACAGCTCCGCCGGTCCCCCAGACACCCGCAGCGCAGCAGTACTACTCACAGCCATCGGCGCTTCCGCTTCCTTCGCCGGCTCCGTCCTCCTCCTACTCGGGCTCCGGCGCCGTCACTCCGCACTCCGCCTACACTCCCGGGCCGTCCTCCCGTGAGCGTCAACTGGAGTAGTACATCGCGCTCTAGCTTGGCCTGCCTCGCCCTCCTCCCCAGGGAAGTGCAAGTTGCGTCACGTCCTGCCCTCCTGCCCAGCCCTGCATGACTGAGACTGAGCTGCGGTCCTGTCCTGTTTCTTCGTCTGTCTCGTCGTCTCCCGTAGTATCCTTCACCCCCTTCCTTGACGACATTGCGTGGCTTGACGATTGGCAGTCTCGTTTCGCGCCCCCTTCCACCGCGTCCGCGTCCCTTGCATGCTGCCATGTGACCGTTAGCGATCTGGCGACCCCTGTCCAGGACCTTGCTGAGACCTGGATCATCGACTCCGGGGCCACGCATCACATGACAGCCTCTCGCGAGGCCTTCAGTATGCTCGATCCTGTAGGCGATGTCTCCAGTGTCCGGACAGGCTTCGGACAAGTGTTGCCGGTCCGTGGTGTTGGTGTCGTTCGTTTCTGTGGTCCTGCCGGTGACATCTTTCTGACCGATGTCCTCTTCGTCCCTAGTCTCGAGCTCAGCCTCCTGTCCGTGACTGCCCTTGACCGCATGAGCATGGACGTTGTACACTCGCGTGGTGTTGGTACTGTGTCGTTGCGTCCGTCTGGTCTTGTCGTACTGCACGCCACCGCCCGTGACAACCTGTGGCATGTTCCTCGCCTCTCTTCTTCCTCTCTCGTCTCTTCCCCGTCGGCCGCCACAGGCCATGTGTTTGTCACCAGTACGCTTTCTCCTGAGCACATCCGCCTCTTGCATCACCGCCTTTGCCACATCCACTCCGCCGCCGTAGAAAGCATGCTCCGCACCCAGCCGGCCAACGGCCTTGACCCGGGGACTTTCCCTCTCCCGTGCCCCTCTGAGTGTATTGACTACGCTCAGGGGAAGATGCACCGGTCCACGTACCCCTTGTCTTCCTCCCGTGCGTCCGCCCCTCTCGACCTTGTCCACTCGGTCGTCATGGGCCCTCTCCCCACCGTGTCTGTCAATGAGCATGGCCGCTATGTCCTCACCCTTACGGACGACTATTCTCGCTACCGCTGGGTCTTCTGCCTCCGGCAAAAGAGCGATGTCGCCCGCGCCATTCAGGACTGGCTTGTCCTCGCGGAGCGCGAGTGTGGCCGCCCTCTTCACCGCTTTCGCTCCGATCGCGGCGGAGAGTACATGGGTGAGGCCA
>SZWC01010054.1:30533-43272 GCA_023375785.1 Penium margaritaceum
TGTGGATGTGGATGATGCTGCTACTGCTAATCGACCTGCTCTAACAGGTGTAGTAGTAGGTGCCCTAGCTCCATCCTCAGTGCTCACTGACATAGTAGACGTTGAAGTGGACGGATGCACACACCTCCCCTCAACCGGTACAAAGACAAAAGCCGGTGGAGATGAAGACGTGCCAGAGACGAGACGAACATGACGCGCTGGGCGACGACGACGTCGTCGAACAAGAGGCTGGTTGGGAGGGGACATGATACCAATGGAGCGTAGGATGGAGAGAATAGCCACAGACTAAGAAG
This sequence comes from Penium margaritaceum, assembly GCA_023375785.1. NCBI lineage: Eukaryota > Viridiplantae > Streptophyta > Zygnematophyceae > Desmidiales > Peniaceae > Penium > Penium margaritaceum. The sequence goes on from SZWC01010054.1 coordinate 30,827, forward strand.
AGAGGTCTGGTGCAGTTGGGGAAGGTCCCTCAGAAGGAGATGAGGAAGATGGGGACAACGCAGAACAGGAAGAATCAACCTGATGGGAGAAGAGGTGGTCTCTGACCTGCTACATCATGTGCCACAGGCTCTAAAGCTTGGTGTACAATATCGCCAGAGCGCCAGTGTGGGGAACAGATGAATGAGGTAGGTCCGTCTACTGTGGAGTGAGAGGGGACTCACAAGGCTGGAGCAAGGGTGGATGCCACCCACTAGGACGTCGGTGACACTGGCGCCAACCGTGGCGTCCAACGCCACAAAAGTGGAAAGAAAACCCACAAAAAGAGGTGTCCTCTCGGGGAGGAAGATGACCAATCCGATGAGAGTCAGGATGGTCAGGATGGAGAATGTCGTGTCCCTACGGTGTAGAGACCGACCACGGGAGTGGCTGGAGAGCAGCGTCACTGAAAGGTGGTCCTGGCAGCCACACATCAGTTCCTGAAGGTCGAGCATGATGTGGATGAGCGTGGAAAGCCTCCTATCTCAGTGGTGATGAGAAAGGCCACGGAGAAGGCTAGCCAGTGGGTGGAGGTGGTCCGGGCACCAAGCCGTCAGGATCACGACACACGTAGGCGTGTAGGGCGCCTGCTCCGGTCGGAGTAGAAGCCGTCAAATAGGAAGCTGGCCAGGACACCCTGGAAATGGTGATGCCTGATGGCGAGTCAGAGTGCCAGTGGGCTGGTGACACTGCAGGGTGAAAGGAACCCTCTCTCTTGGTGGTGACGGGATCGACCACAGGAGTGAATTGCCAAAATCACCGTGAGGTTGTGGCACCGGTGGTGTGATCACCGTTCCAGAAGGCAACCCATGATGGGAGTGAGCGTGGGAGATGCTAGGCCCTGGACATGTAGAAACTGACCATGGGTGCACATGGCCGGGATGACCACGTGGAGGTGATCCTGACTGCGGCCTCAGTGGGCCTGAAAGTCGCGGATAGCGAGAGTGAGAGTGCACAACACTAACAGTAGGGAATGTAGAGACTGTCTGTGTGAGGTAGGGGCCAAGAGGTGGCCCCGGCCATGGCAACATCGTGCCGAGAGGGACAGTGAGGTGAGATGGGGATGACAGGTGTTGTCATTGTCCTAAGGTAATGCAAAGAGGTGGGAAAGAGCCCGGAATCGGTTAAACTAGGAGAAGCAAGAAGGCTATATTGCACAATAGACGTGCTTGAACTAAAGGTAGAAGAAGAAAAGTAAATAGTAAGGGAAACACCCTCCTTTCAAAGAAGCGAAAGAGGAGAAAAGTAATCAGATAAAGAACCCTTTTTTACAAGAAAAGTTCCAGAAATACCCCCTGGGTCATCGACTGCCTAGTTTTCCTCAATTGTCTATGTGTGACCTCAAAGCACGTTTTTCTTGTATGAAGTGGCCGGGTCGAATTCGGTGCAAAGAGTAAAAGGAAAACAAGAAACCACCTAAAATTGCATAGGTGACATCGTACCCACTCGAAGGTAGTGGGCGGGTTTAGCCACTACGAGGTCCTAACGGTGACATCAGTAGGACTGTGGAAGAGTGCGAGAGCGTGGGAGCGAGTGAGAGTGAGCAGGCAAGAGAGAGAGAGAGAGAGAGAGAGAGAGAGAGAACGTGGGCGAGTGAGAGAATCGGGAGCGAGCGAGTAACAGGGAAGAGCTGCAGAATAAAGAGGGCGTCGGCGGCTGCTGTAATCGCGCTGTAGTTAGAAGCGCAGGCTGCACAACACTGTAGCTGCTTTTGCAATTGCTGCAAGCTACGCAACGTGACTTGCTTAGCATACAGAAGGCTGCTGACGTGTGATGCGGTAGTAGCAGGCGGCTGCGAGAGACTATACTAGGCTACTGCAGCTGCCCGCCATGGTTGTTTGCAATGCCCACTGTGGTTGCCGCTGCTGCTGATGTGATGCGCTGCACAATGCAATTCACTGTGTGTAGCTGCACAGTAGCTGCTCTCTGACAGCTACTACAAAGCCCTTGGTTTCCACATGGCGTTAGCCTATTTTTTGGAGGTTGTTGGCAAGCTGCTTGTAGGCTGATGCCCAGAGGTTGCTGTCGTAGACTCGTTTGCCGCTCCTGAGCAATTCTTTCTGCGTGGCGCCACGTGGCGCATCTTTGTTGCGTTTCAGACCTGTTATGCTGATTTGTTTCTCACACGACCCCCCTATGCACTGATACCATGCTAACATGAGTCTAGGGCATGCAGGCCCATGTTAAATGAGACATGAGCTCTGGTGGTGAGCCGGAGAAATGCAGCGCCAAGATTTGGCTTAGTCTGGAACAACTGATTTAAGAATCAATGAGAGAGTACAATGAGCCCTGTTGAGAGCTTATGTACTAGGGACTGGCGGCTAGCCCACCAGGCCCCATCATCTCCGTCGCACCAAAAGGCACGAACGGGGAATATGCATACCATAGAGCATGAAAACAACAATGGAGGTCTCCCGAGACACCGGAACAGTCAACCGGATGCCCGGGTCTCGACCCACAGGAAAACATGCGATGTACACCAAATGAATCCAAACTCTACGGTGATACACTAGTATCACCGACTAGCTAGGCGAAACAAGAGTAGGCCTCGCGAGAGGCAGGAACATGTAACTGGGCATCCAGGTCTTAGCCACATGCAAACTACACACGTCTAACAAGGGGCCAACAAGACTAGACCAATCAATCCTAGCTCTCCCAAGGTAGTGCTATAGAACACCATCTACGTGGGTCTCAACCGTGGACAAAACTCTACTAAACACGAACGGGTGAAGTGAGATGTTGGAATGCACTATACATGTCAGAGGAGGAGTAATGTAGCCACTCAAGAACCATCAGCTCAAACTAGGAGGCTGTCCCTAAACAAGGCTACACGATAGCTCAAAGCTCATACACCAACACGGCGTTGGCCGTTGATGATGCTGCACCGGTCTCTTGATGCTGTTGGACAGTCTTTAGATTGGACCACCAAGTTAGCGCTGCCCCAGGCAAAAGCGCGGCCGCAAGGTCAATTTTCTTGTAGTCGTCATTGACCCCGGCAGCGGTGAAGTACACCTCCAAACTCGTCAGCTACATCCAAACAGTTGGTCCTTTTGAGTTTTCAGGATCAAACAGTTCTGGTGGAGCGGGACGAATTTTAGGTTCGCTCGAGACTTGCAATTTTCTCTCCACGAGCACTGCTTCACGTGTGCTTGTGTTTGATAGAGCCTCCATCGTGACGTTGAGTTGTTGGAGCAGGTGGTTGTTGATTCCTTCTAGTGCAGAGATCTGATTTGCCAGTTCCTCGTTGATCCGCGCCTGTCGTCTAGTGCCACCTGTCGTCTTTGTTGTCATCGTCGAGGCTGTCGGTTGGGCCGGCTAGTTCACCGTCATTTCATCCGTGACCGAATTGGTCGTCAAAGCCGTAAGGGTTGTTGCAGCTACAGCATAGCCTGACACGCCAGCATTCGTTGTCGCTTCAAGGTTGGCGTGCATTAGCATGTTCTACTCCTCCATCGTCGAAGTCGTCGTTGAAGACCCGCTGTTGATTGTCGGTTGCGCTTGCTCACCTCACCTTGTATTCGCGAAGTCTGCAAAGTCTTGATGTGTGAGATGCATTGAGGGCTTGTGCGGGATAGTCCTCCAGATGGGTAAAGTAGCCAAATGCCTCTCCAGCACTGCTGTGCTCTGATACCAAATGTTATGCCGAACTGAGCGTAGATGGTGAATAGGTAGAAGTTGCGAGGTAGAATATGATTTAGAATTTGGGACACTTGTGCAGTTTATGATTAGCAGTAAGTGTACTTTAATGACAAAAACGATCGAACATGTAATTGGAAATAAATTAGGGCATGCAGGCCCATGCAAAAACGGACATGAGCTCTGTGTGTGAGTGCGATGCAAGACGGCAAGAATAAGTCTGGAACGCTTAATATAAAGAACAAGGAGGAGGTACAAATGAGCCCTTAGCCGGCTTATGCAGGGACGCCGGTAGCTAGCCGCACCAGCCCCCGTCACCCCCGCTGAACCCAAACGAGTCAGCAGGGAGAACACACTGCATACACCATGATAATAGTAACGGTGGTCTCCTCGAGGCACCGGAACAGCTCTCCGAATGCCCGGGTCTCGACCATCGAGAAAGTACGAGCAGTGCTAAGAAATCTCAGAATCAGCGTCCAGACATCACGTACGGCTTTCCGAACATCGGAAGCCCTACTACAGCCATCAAGTCTCCTCGTCGCACTGGTACAGTCCACCGGGTGTGCGGGTCTCAACCCAAGGAGAAAACTCTCCTAGCTACCGACGAGCCAATAGGGTTGCCGGAACGCATCGACCGTGTCTCGCAAGCACTGTCGTACATGCTGGAGAAGTCCCAGAAAACTCCGAAGGCCTGTCATGGCATGACGCTCTCCTCCACCACATACCCTCAATGTGGGTATATGGGTAATCCATCGGCGTCAGTCGTGACAGGTGGAAGCCACACAAAACAACACTCCCCCTGCCTGACATGGTCGTCAATGTCAGAAGAAAGTGAGCCAATGCACGGAACAACAACGTATGGCAAGCCATAATATGCATGAGTGAACTCACACACACATACACACACACAAACACACACACACACACACACATCTGCTATCCATGTAGGGTCTCCCTGGACATTGGCACAGCCCACCAAGTGTGTGGGTCTCGACCATGAGAGGATTGATGCACACGCACACAAACCAATGTAATGCGCATCATACACATGTCAAACGACAAGATGGTCTCGTCGTAACACTGGCGGTACCAGGGCCCGAGTCTCGACCGCTACGAGCAATCCAACACAATAGTATCATCATCCAAACACAGGATCATGGGAGGATCTCCTCGTAACACGGGTGCCACGCACCAAGTGTCCGCGTCTCGACCACTAAGAGCGACCCGGCTCGCATGCACATGCCACACACAGTATAGCCACACACCAAGACACACAATCACATGGTCTCCTCGTGACACTGGTACAACGCACCAAGTGTCCGGGTCTCGACCAACAGTGTGCTACAATCCACATGCAGCTGTGCAGGCACATAGCATGAGCCACATGCGGGATGTTGTTCATGCTCACAACAGAGCATGGACCTCGCCATGCATCTCCCATGACGTCGCGTCAGGTTGAGGTCCACACAACACTCCCCCTGGGCAGATGAACCTGGCAGCGATGTCCTCGATGGAGATGCTGATGTCGTAACTGAACAGATCCAGGGAGATGAGTCATGTGGTGTGTCCATCATGCTGAGATAGCTCCCCCTGTCACGTGCGAGTAGGCACCCAAGCTCAAAGACAAAGTGGTGTCTCTGACTACGACTCCTCACATGAATCTGCATCACGTGGGGTGTACCAGTCCTCACGTGACTGCCAAGGGTCCCAACTCACAGTCTCTCCTGTCTCCGCTCTATCGTGATGCATCTGTGTACGCAGAAGGAAAGGGAATGGGCGAGCAGCACGCAAGCATGGATGAAGTGGCAGAGCTGGCCTCCGAGGTGGGATAGAGCACCTTGAGGCACAAGGATGTACCGTCGGAAGAGGAGAGCTGGAGCGACGAACCGGATCAGTACTCGTGGATGAAGATGACGATGGGGCAGGTGAGTTGGGTGGATGAAGGTGAGTGACGGCAGTAGAAGAAGAAGGAGGAGCAATGATGGGGTCGACAGGAGTCAGGACGGCGGAAGCCGAAGGCATGCTCACCTCTCCTATGACAGTGTCTCCAACAAACATCATACTCAGAGCTGGTACAAGATCCTCCTCGAGTATGGGTGTGCCAGATGCTGCTGGCGGAAGGATCGTACCGATAACAGTGATGCTCCCCTCCTCTAAAAATTGTTCACGCGTCGTCATCACTTCCCATTGTAGCATGACTACACGCTCCTGCAGGTCAGCATAATCTGCCTCAGACATGTGGAGGTGGCCCATGTCAGCCTCGCGGAGGATAAACTCTGCCTCACTGGATGCTGCACATGCAGACCGCACAACTCGTGAGCACAGCTCCATCTGCATATCTGCTGCTGAAGATGATGGAACTGGTGCTGCTGCATCCTCCTGGGGGTCAACCAAACTCGCTATGTGTTGAGACACTGGACCATCGGATGCAGCTGCAGGTGTCGCATCCACTCTACAACTCGTGTCTATCACACGAGGAGTGAGCGGTCGCATGCCGAGAGAGAAGGAGAAGGATGAGTCGTCAGAGTCCGTGGAGCATGTGGAAATATCGTCCGTGCAGGTACTGCCACTCTTAGCGTCGATGTGATCAGCAAGGTCACCAGTAGGTGAACACGAAGGGACAGAACTCAGCTCCTGCTGATGAGGTGACTCCATCTACGTCTAGGGATCTGCTCCACTATCCTCAACTACCGCCATAGTGGACACAGGTGTGTAGGACTCCGGCTCGACAATGCCCGTCAAGGTGACCAACAAGCATAACTGGTGCTCACGCAGTTTCTCGCCGGGAAGGCCTGTCGCTGCCACCTGCTCGATGATAGAGTAAGGACCATCATCTGATTGCGTCATGTATGTCGCTGCTCCGTCGTGGGTACGCAAACCCGAGGACTATAGGAACATGGAGGACTCCTCACGTTGAAGCTGGTCCTCATGTACCGTAGTTGAGACGGTGGAGCCTGCTGTGTCTGCTGTAGCATATGTCCTAGCGATGTCTCTCAGAACTGTTGCTCTCAAGAATGCCTCAACCTCCAAACGACCAACCGGCCGAATTTGCTCATGCACTACACCTGCTGCCGTAATGGTGTGAATCTCGTGCACCAACACCCCTGGAGATCCGTGTGCGGCATCCCGATCCGCACAATACTCCTATACCACTACCAGGCCACCACCGGTCGGAGTCGTGAGTGGCACCGCCCAAGCACGCGGCACCTGCACTCCTCCTAAAACAACCTGCTGATGTAGAACGTGCGGCTCCTGCCCCAGCGTAGATGTCGAACTCGATGACATACATGTCTCAAGCCCTGCAACCTCTGCCGGACTGGTGTGAGCCTGCTGCACACACTCTCCCAAAAGCCCGGTAGACGCATCCCAATCCATACGAAACTCCTGTGCCGCTGCTGGGCCTCCATCGGTCGGAGCCGCAAGTGGCACCGCCCAAGGATGCCGTGTCTGCGCTCCTCTTGATGTAACCTGCTGCTGCGGGAGATCTGGATCCAGCCCGGACGTGGAAGTCGAGCTCGATGAAACGGAAGTCTCCACCATGAACACCATGTCGAGATTGGACTCCACGCCATGTGCTTTCATCGTATCATCTGAGTCTGCCTGACTGACGCTCGGGCACAACGGCCCGGCGTGAGTGCGAATCCTGTCGCTACGGTCACATGAGGCAATGCGCGGTGACCACACTCCCCCTCGACAGGTACAGTAACGGAGGCCAAGGAGTTGGAGGATGTATCAAAATCGGCACGAGCACGGCGTGCGGAGCACTAACGCCGACGACGCAGGGTCACTTGACTGGAATGACTGCATGAAGACATGTCATCGCGAGGTGGCATCGTGGTCGCAGCAGAGTGGAGGATCGAAAGGATGGTGGCAGCCTGGGACTCACAGGCAGGTGGAGTTGAAGGTACACCATCGGATGAGGAGGGAGGAGAGGATGGAGGAGATGTGATCGAAGAGGCCGTCGACAAACGAGTAGCAGAAGGATGCTCAGTGACGACGAGGTCACAAAGCCGCTGCACCGTCTGCCGCAGGCAATGGATCTCGGCGAATATGCTTGCCAGAGGTCCAGCTAGGGGATCTTCCAATGCCGGCAGATCCGTATACTGTGGAGGACGCAGGCTCGGACGAGGCTATAGCCAAGGTGGATGCCAGCCGGGAGGGCGCGTCTGACAGCGACGCGAACAAGGACGTCCATCACCACACTAGTAATAGGCGAATGCGCAGCGCGCCTGCTCAAATGTCCACACACTCATCTCGTGCACTGGACAATGGATAGGTACCAAGGGCACCTACTCCCGGTGGTAAACACCAAGCCATGGGAGAGAATGAGGCCAGTGGGTACTGTCGCTCCTGGAGGTCACAGCGTCCGGGTCAGCAAACGTGACCAGACGGGAAGTGCTGCACTGCCACAGCACGCCCGGAGACTAGAGTCTGACTAACTGCGGCCACTAATGCTCCTGCCACTAATATAGCGAAGCCTGCACCAAGACACGAAGGGGTGGCGACTGCAAGTGTGGCTGCTGCTCCAAGCGATAGACGACTCAGCCCTCGGAGATGGTTAGACTCGAATCCGCCGTCGATCCTACAGAGTGAAGTGCGCGCACGAATCCACGGGCCCCAAGAAGACAGCTGTCCAGGACGCGTCTCGAAGCGGAGATCGCCGCCAACGACAGTCCGTTGTCAGTTGAGAAGGCAAAACTGCAAACTCTGGCGCAGCCGCCGCACTATGTAGTCGTCGACACTCCACCGCCTGATGCTCCTATTGCGGCTATGAAAGCTGCTGCTGCTGCGGCGGTAGTAGTTGGAAGATTCTCCTTTTTCTCGCTCATTTTTTTCCTTGCCCTCGGCCCACCCCTTTTTTTCTCTTTTTTTTTGTTGCCCTCACCCGCCACCTTTTTATTCTCTATCTCCCCCTCTGTTTTTTCGCCTCTCCTTTTTTTTTCTCTTTCTTCTCACCCCGTGTTTGACCATCATCCGGTTCTAGATTGCCCCCTAGAAAGGGGGCAGGTCAGGATTGGGGAGAGTAAAAAAAACGAGGGGGCAATGTCAGGTCGCCCCCCCCCCTCGCTCCTTGCTCGCTCGCAAAAAAAAGCGAGCGAGCAAGTGAGCGAGCGAGCAAGTGAGCGAGCGAGCGAGTGAGTGAGGAGACGAGGGAGGGGGTCCGCCCCTCCCTGCGTCCATCGGTCGACGGAGCCGACGGGCCCCTCCGAGGGGCCCCTCAGAGGGGCTCGACGGGGCCCTCCAAGGGTCCCCTTGAAAACAAGGGAGGGGGGCAAAAGGGGCCGACGGCCCCCCCCTTGGAGAGGCCCCCTGATGGGGGTCGAAGGGGCCCCTTCGAGGGGGCGGGGGCCCTCACAGGAGAGCTACAAGGCCCTTCTGCAGCTGCAGCTGCAGCGGCAGGGGCAGCTGCTACGGTTGCTGCTGCTGCTTCTCCTTCCGCCACTACAGCTACTACTACTCTGCGCAGCAGCTGCTACTGCTGGTGCTCAATGCTGCCGCCGCTGCTGTTGCTGCTGCTTCCGCTGCTGCTGCTGCTGTTGCTAAACTGCGCAACAACTGATGCTGTTGCTTGCTGATGCCGCGGCTGCCGCTTGCTGCTGCCGCCGCTGCTACTTGCTGTTGCCGCCGCTGCTACTTGCTGCTGCCGCCGCTGCTACTTGCTACTGCATGCTGCTGCTACTGCCGCCGCTCTTGCAGTGGCTGTTGCTGCTGCTGCTAGTGACGTCGCCGTTGCACCGGCTGATGCGATGCTGCATCTGTTGTTGCGCCGCAAAGCGGTTGCTGCTACTGCTGCTGTTGCGGCCTCTGCAGGTGGTGCGAATGCTAGTGCTGGCCGTAGTCACTAATACTGCTATGCGCGGCTCACCGCCCCTCTGGCGTTAACGTGCAATTGTTTTGCGCTCCCTCACGCTGCTGCCGGCGTGGCGCCACGTGGCACGTTCTCTTCGTGTTCCGCCCACTGCAGTTGCTTCTGCTGCTCACACGTCCCCCTGCGCTCTGATACCAAATTGGAGATAAATTAGGGCATGCAGGCCCATGCAAAAACGAACATGAGCTCTGTGTGAGTGCGATGCAAGACGGCAAGAATGTGGCTAAGTCTGGAACGATGAATACAAAGAACAAGGAGGAGGTACAAATGAGCTCCTAGCCGGCTTACATAGGGACGCCGGTAGCTAGCCGCACCGGGCCCCGTCACCCCCGTTGAACCCAAACGATTCAGCAGGGAGAACACACTGCATACACCATGGTAACACTGACGGTGGTCTCCTCGAGGCACCGGAACAGCTCTCCGAATGCCTGGGTCTCGACCACCGAGAAAATACGAGCAGTGCCAAGAAATCTCAGAATCAGCGTCCAGACATCACGTACGGCTTTCCGAACATCGGAACCCCTACTACAGCCATCAAGTCTCCTCGTCGCACTGGTACAGTCCACCGGGTGCGCGAGTTTCAACCCAAGGAGAAAACTCTCTTAGCTACCGACGAGCCAACAAGGCTGCCGGAACGCATCAATCGTGTCTCGCCAGCGCTGTCGTACGTGCTGGAGAAGTCTCAGGACACTCCGAAGGCCTGTCGTGTCGTCACGCTCTCCACCATATACCCCCCATGTGGGTAAATGGGTAATCCATCAGCGTCGGTCATGACGGGTGGAAGCCACACAAACCAAGACATGTATGTACATGTGACAAGTTACGAATGAGGCATAGTCTAGGTCGTTGGGTTGATTATCGAGGGAGGCGTGTGGAGTCACGTCGTGAGTGGTCGGATTCGAGAAGGTCCGCTGAGAAGTCGGGGGTCTTGAGATTTGACGGTGAAGATGCGAGATGCACCTTTATAAATCCGGATCCGTCTTGGTGTGTCGCGAAGTCGATCGAAAGGTTCTGATATTTATGTCATAGGTTCACAAGAGTGGTCGAAGCTGTTGGAAGGTTTGTGAAGGTTCACGCAGGGCAGGGTAGTTGGTCTGTTTGCCCTCGATCGTCGGAGTGAATATCGCGGTCTTTGCAACGCAATGGGCTGTTTGTGTAATGACAGAAATGTCCCCTTGGGAAGACATGGTACTCGTGTATGTCTGGTACGTAAGAATAGTGATGGATTGATTCATGTGGTGTGCATGCTCCTCCCATAGTCTCCATGCGAGGCCCCTCATATGTAATCTAACTCACATGGAAAGCCTACCTTGGGCGGTTAACACTAGAGAATGCTAAGTTTTTGGCATTATCGCCAAAGAAAAGGTGTTGACAAGCCACACAGTGAACTTGCCTCTGGTTTTGAGATGTCAGGAAAGATGGAATACTCATTGTATAGAAATGAAAGTCGTAAATTTCCACTGAAAGTAGTTATCTTCACAGAACCATGTGAAATGCTTTTGCATATTGATGTACCATTATGGTTGCAATGATGGACTCGTATTATTGTTGTTTCATAACGTTATTAAATGTGGTAATACGGATGTCTCTTGCGTACCTACCAATCAACCATGCACATATCGCAGCTAGTGGAATCTGTAACGGGCCGAGTCTCCAGCTCCTGCTCTGCAGTCGTCGTCGGAGTTCGCAGAATGGCGTTCTCACTCTGCGTCAGGGGTTTAACCCCTTCGCAAGACTGAGGGGCAATCGTCATCAACGACCCAGAGCAAGGAGACTCGAATATTTCGAGTCTCCGGAGGCCCATTTCCGTTTTTAACCAAACCCCTGGTTTTGGGACCCAAACCGGGGGTTTTTACCTCAAACTCGTGTGTTCGCACGATTTATTCCGTTTGTTTTATGTCGAAGTTCGTCGTAAACGAACTTCGAGTTTCGTTTTGTCGTCCTGGCGCGAAATCGTCGCGTGCGAGGCACGCTAGCGATTTCGCGCCAGCAAATTAGACCTCACCCTCGCTCCCCCTATCCCTCGCCCTCTCTTGCTTGTTTGCAAGGAGGGCGAGGGGGGGCGAGGGCACGAGGCCACGAGGCCTCACCCTCGAGGCTCTCGCTGCCGGCCGGCCGGTGGCCGGCCGGCAGCGAGCTGGCCGGCGGCCAGCGAAGTGCTGGCCGCCGGTCAGCCCTCGCTGACGCGAGGGGTGGTGCGCAACCACCCCTCGCTTCAGCAAGGTGGGAGGGCCGAACCGGCCCTCCCGCTACATTCCTCCCCACTTATTATGAACCGTCCCGGTTCATGAACAACAAGCAGGATTATCAGTCAGTGAGTCATCAACATTGTGAAAGAAAAAATTAATAATTTCAATCACCAGCTAAACATGAACACGTGCATGATACTTAGACCTAAGCTACAACTTGTAGGTCAGCACGGCTAGCGGCCTCCCCCCTTTAAGCTGGAGTGTCCGCGCGACAACCATGTTGGGCGTCCCCAACCTCCTATGGTCGCTGTCCATGAATGCTGCCCTGTGGGAATGTTGTTCACTTTTCCGCGTTCAGGTGGTACCTCCTGCCACGCGTCGATCCGTGCGAGCTGCAAGCTCGCTCCAGTACTCGTTGACCACCCCTGTGGGCAACCGAGATTCGGGCTCCCATGATTTATGTTCAGGTCCACAACCGGCCCAATGAACAAGGTACTCCCTGACAACGCGCGACCAAAGAGTACGCTTTCGGTGCTGGAGTAGGCGAAGGACCTCATATTGGCCGTCGGCAGCCAGGACTGCTGGCGGTGGCTGAACGGTTCCTTCTGCCGTGTATGGAGCCAGCAGGCTCACATGAAAAACGTCATGTATCTTCATACTCGGCGGAAGTAGCAATCGGTATGCCACTGGCCCGATGCGTGCCACAATGGGAAAC
>SZWC01010054.1:56124-67513 GCA_023375785.1 Penium margaritaceum
CTTCTCTATGCATTGGCGTCGGCGGTGCTGTGCAGTGGCGTTGGACGCGACGACGTGGGTCAACGCCCTGTCCAAGGAGGCGTGCACCAACGTGACTGTGCAGAAGCCTCTGCCGGCGGGGCAGACGCAGAACACGTTCGGCACCACTCTGTTTGAGGAGCCCGAGAAGGCCGTGGCCAAGTGGGTGGCGGAGAAGGCCAACCTCCTCCCCACCGACCCCACCAAGTGCTCCTTGGCGGCCAGCGCCTGCGTCCACTACCTCAGGGTACGGAGCGAGAGGAGTCTGAAGCCAGTCGGGGCTCTCCCCCATTTTGTCTTTTCAAGCTTCCAATGGGAAAAAGAAGTCAAAATCATGTGGGGAGTCCTTTGGTGCTTGATGCATTTTCTGGCCTGCTCCCTCCCTCTCTTTCTTGTATCCTCTTCATCTGACACCCTTCCCATCTGTCTCTGGCTGCCTGTTGTGTGTGTTGTCTGCAGATTGTAGCCCCCACAGCCACCAAGATGGGATGTGCGAAGGCGCACACAATCACTCCCGAGTGCGAAGGCCAGACCAAGTTTGTGTGCACCTACGCTTGAATACCATGCCTACCTATGGATTCACAAGAGAATGTTTAGCACCACACCCCCACCCTCGGTGAGGGTGGGGGCTGCCACTGCGCAAGATTTCAAATTATGAGGCCTGGCCGGGCTAAGGGCCGCCCTGTGCTATAAGTCTGTTGTACCTTCCATCATGTCTCTTATGAATGTGGTCTCCCCACTGCCCTTCCTCCCATTCTTTTCCCCCCTCTTATGCATGCAGGTGCCTTTTCTCCCCTTTCCCTGCTCCAATCTCTTGTCAACTACTTCCTTCTCTCTCTCTCTCTCTCTCTCTCTCTCTCTCTCTCTCTCTCATATTCTCTCCCCCCTCTCCCTCACCCCTTCTCATGATCTGTTTGTGCATCTACATTGGCAATCACCAACCCCCCCATACCACTCTGTCCCCACAACCCTCTCTCCCTCATGATCTGTTAGTCNCCCTCCATTTACAGGTCCCTTCTACCTCCTCCCTCATCCTCTTACTCTGTTTCTATTTCCATTGAAGATGCTCCTCCCTCTCCCTCCTCTCTCTCTCTCTCTCTCTCTCTCTCTCTCTATCTCTCCTTCCCCTATCTCCTACGATCTGTTTCTATGTGTACATAGACAATGACTCCCCTCCATGTCTATCCCTCCCTCTTTCTCCCTCTCTTTGTCGCTATCTCTCCCTCAGACTCTTCCATTTCATACTCTTTTACTCTTGGTACACTTTGGGAAAATCAGATTACAGGTGTATGAAACCTTTAGAAACTCCATGCGGACAGCTTCGTTCAATACTTACGTATAGGCATGCTCATGTAATGGTTTCATGGTAAATCGCTCGTTCATAAGTAGAATCCCTCTCACAAGGAACGTGTATGTCCCCTTCACCCATCTTCTTGCAGTTAAAATCAGTCATGCTGTCGTCATGGATCACATTTCACTTTGTTGTATCGTCGTCTGCACAGAGTACGATTATTGTGTCTTCAACGATGACGACTGAGTACGATTGTTGTGTCTTCAATGATGACGACTGAGTACGATTGTTGTGTCTTCAATGATGACGACTGAGTACGATTGTTGTGTCTTCAATGATGACGACTGAGTACGATTGTTGTGTCTTCAATGATGACGACTGAGTACGATTGTTGTGTCTTCAATGATGACGACTGAGTACGATTGTTGTGTCCTCAATGATGACGACTGAGTACGATTGTTGTGTCCTCAATGATGACGACTGAGTACGATTGTTGTGTCTTCAATGATGACGACTGAGTACGATTGTTGTGTCTTCAATGATGACGACTGAGTACGATTGTTGTGTCTTCAATGATGACGACTGAGTACGATTGTTGTGTCTTCAATGATGACGACTGAGTACGATTGTTGTGTCTTCAATGATGACGACTGAGTACGATTGTTGTGTCTTCAATGATGACGACTGAGTACGATTGTTGTGTCTTCAATGGTGACGACTGAGTACGATTGTTGTGTCCTCAATGATGACGACTGAGTACGATTGTTGTGTCTTCAATGATGACGACTGAGTACGATTGTCGTGTCCTCCCATACCAGTGCCATCTTCGAGCCGGCTTGGTCCACCGCCACCGGCACTTGTAGTGTCCCCATCCTCCAGCTCCAGAGTGGTATTGCAGCTGTCAATGCAAGGGCACACCGGAAGAGGTGAAGTAGAAGAACCAAATGCAATCATGTTTGTGGTTCCGTGCATGGCACTCAACTGACGGCGAGTGTAGGTAGACCGCAGCTTGCCAGAGAGTGAAGATAAATCTCTCAACTCTTACCGTGCCCCTTGAACAGATCAAGCATGTATAACTTCTATGCAACCGTAGTCGTTGAGTGCTTGCATGGCCACGCTCATAGGCAGATCAGTAACCTTCCTCGAACGTGTGAGTAACATCTTTGCTTGCTTTCATGATGCCACGCTAGTGCTCCATGTGTCCATTGATTAGTCATTGACGTGTTTATCTTGTAGAACGAGGAGGTACAACTCCAACCTCCACATTGACTCCAGTTGAGGGGGAACTTTCCGGGTCAATGTCATCCCTTAACGACTGCCCAACCGCTATAGCAGAACTGCCGGTTGTATGTTTGCCAACCCGCAGAAAAACTGCTTCAGCCCACCAAGGAAAGACCATGCCCCTGAGCTTTCATTACTATTTACCCAAGCTCTCCCACTCCTCCCACAGTGTTTTGGAAACCACAATCCATTGTGTTGTGATTTGTGACGTTCTTGTACATTCTACTGTGACCACTCGGCCGTGTCCATACTCGTGCAGATCACTGAGGCGGGCCCTGGTGACACCGGTGCGACGACTGGCGGTGGACTACCGGCTTGGAGCTGGCCGACTACCGTTCCAGAGCCCCAGATGCTGCCGGGACTCTCTGCTGTCTTCTCTACAGCTTGCAGGCGTCTTTCGGTGGACTGGCCATGAGCCATATTTGCATGTTTTTGCATTGTATGTCCACTGTCTGATGATGGATGCATGCATGTGACAAGTCGTAGTGTCCGTCTTTTGATCCTGCACGTCTAGGTTCAGACGGCGTAGCATTCTGACATGTGTGCGCAGAGTTACAGCCAAAACAGTGGTTTTGGGCCGGTTCTTGGACTGCCGCGTGCGACACCCGCCGTGTGCCGCGGCAGGTGTTTATGCCTTGGACCTGTCATTTGTTATTACGCTCTGATACCATGAGATTGGTGCTGAATGTGCTGAACATGGTGGTGAAATTTTCGGTCGCAAAAAGTTGGAAAAAGGGGCAAAACGTCAATTTTCCCTATTCTGCCCGAATTTCAGCAGAAAACAAATCTGCGTTGCACTTCAGTCTTTGCTGGTGGTGATAGAGCACGAAACTGAGCGTGAATAGTAGCTTTGGAAAGCTTGAGAGAAGAGCTTTCCAATGCACCCTCAAACGCCAAAAACGACGTTTGTTTGAAGCCAGGGCAAGCTTGTGCCGACGGGGAGGGGGAGCACACTCAGCATGTGATGATGATGGGCCTGACTGCACCGAGTGGATTCATGAGTCTCATCTTTGTGTTGTGCGTCGTTCCTCCCCATGGAGGGCTCAGCGTCCCTCTGATGCCGAGTGTTCCATTGCTCGTTGTACAGTGACGTCCTCAAGTCGTGACTCTTGTGGCACTTGGATCATCGATCCTGGTGCCACCCATCACATGACGTGCCGTCGCAGTGAGTTTGTTGTTCTCGCCCTGTCACGTCTGTCCGTTCCGTTCGTACAGGCTCTGGTCAGTCCTTGCCAGTCCATGGTATTGGGGTTGTATGCTTCGATGGTCCGTCTGGCCCCTTGTACCTTTCCGACACGTTGTTTGTGCCTCATCTTAAGCTCAGCTTGCTTTCTGTGCGTTCCTGCACCTTGATGGGTCTCTCTGTGGAGCATACCGCTGACTCAAGTATTGTGACTGCTACTGACACCCGCAGTGTCGTCCTGCGTGCTTTAGTCATAGATGATCTGTATCGCATCGCTCGGCGCTCCTCTCCTTGCTCTTCCTCCTCCTCCTCCGGTCGTGTCTTTGTCACTGGTGTTCTATCTCCAGAACACCAGCGGTTGCTTCATCGCCATCTGTGTCACGTGGGCTCCTACACTGTGTCGAAGCTCATTCGGACAGAGCCCGCTCTCGGTCTTGACGTGGCTTCTTTCGAGAAGCCACCCAAGACTGACTGTCTTTTCTGCGCTCAGGGGAAGATGCACCGGTGCACCTACACTGACTCTCGTTCCCGAGCGCTTCGGCCCCTCGAGTTGGTTCACTCAGACCTTCTCGGCCCTCTCCCGATCGAGTCTCTGTCCAGGAGGGGCTGGTATGTTCTGACTCCGACTGATGACTTTACCCGGATGCGGTGGGTCTACAGTCTTTGTCAGAAGAGCGACGCCGCCCTTGCGGTTTGACTCTGGCTAGTGATGGCTGAGCGTCAGTCCCGCCACACGCTACATACCTTTCGCTCGGATCGCAGCGGCGAGTTCCTTGGCGAGATGGACTCCTTCTTTGCTGAGCACGGGATTTTTCACCAGGTCTCCGCTCCTGCTACCTTCCAGCAGAACGGTGTATCTGAGCGCTGGAACCGCACCATGGAGGATGCGGTTCGCGCTATGCGGTCTGAGTGCGGTCTCCCAGAGTCTTTTTCCTTTGAGGGTTTCGCCCACATGACTTGGGTCTAGAACCGCCTCCCGCACGGTTCGCTTCCGGACCATATTACACCGTACGAGCTCTGGTTTGGACACCGTGGTGACCTTCGTCTCGCTCGCATCTGGGGCTCTCTGGCCTCCGTGTGGTACACCGAGGACCAACAGGGGTCCATGGTCTCACCTCGGGGCCGCTTGTGTGCCTTCATAGGCATTTCCCCGCGGTCGAAGGCCTAGCGCTTCTGGGACCCTACTCGTCGTCACGTCATTGAGTCCCGCGACGCGCTGTTTTTCGAGTCTCTCACCTACCGTGACCTGACTTCGATCACAGCACTCTCCGCCGCCCATGTTCCTTCCTGTGAGCGTTCTCGGCAGATGGGGGAGACTTCTATGCCAGCAAGCACCTCTCATCAGGCTGATGTGTCCGCTCGAGCCCCCTCTCGGTCTCCGGCCCTTGATGATCCGGCGATCATTGCCGTCGGTCCAGAGATCTCGCCTGTACAGCATGTTTCACACCCCACAGGTACCTCTGTTTCCACGCCTCCTTCTGCTCCAGCACCTGCGTCTGCTGGCACTCTTGTCTCTATATCTGATGCAGTCTTGCCCACTTGGGCCATATAGTTTTTTAGAATTTCTTTTTTTCTTTTCTGAATTTGAATACACACCAAAATCCAGCACTTAGAAGTTGAAAGGAAGGGTTGACTGCAAGTTTTGTCTAAACAGAGCTGGGGGTTCATCCTACTTGTTATTTGGTTATGCTTTCGGTCTTGTTGGGCTTTTATTGCCACAGATTGCGACGATGGATTTTTAATCCAAAAGGTTCACTCAAGTTTTTGCACAAAGCGTGTGGTGACGAACAAGTGGATTTCATTGAAAAAAAAATTGAAGTGGCTGCACACATGCATACAAAGAACTACATTTACTCAACTACGCCATCATAGAAAAGCACTTTATCTGCAAAAGGATTGGTTATCCGCTACAAATCTGGGTCAAACACGGAGGGGAAAACAGAATTCCCCATGCATTCTTTATGAATGGCTCAGCATCACACATGTACTCCCAGGCCTCGATTAACTACCCACATGCAACATCTTTGACAAATTTCATTCCTGGCTTCAGATCTTCACTGGCCCTAGTGCGTTCTATGTCCCATGTTGAAAACAGCTCCTCCATCTTGTTCTTGAAAGGCCTCATGAGATCGAGGTCAGCAGGCTGCATCTTCAAGGTGGGATGTACACCATAAGCGTGCGTTGGAAGTTATCCATCGGCCATGATTGGAATGTCCCACTGCACTTTGGATGCAGAGATAGTGGATATCGAGCACTNCACATGCAACATCTTTGACAAAATTTATTCCTGGCTTCAGATCTTCACTGGCCCTAGTGCGTTCTATGTCCCATGTTGAAAACAGCTCCTCCATCTTGTTCTTGAAAGGCCTCATGAGATCGAGGTCAGCAGGCTGCATCTTCAAGGTGGGATGTACACCATACGCGTGCGTTGGAAGATATCCATCGGCCATGATTGGAATGTCCCACTGCACTTTGGATGCAAAGATAATGGATATCGAGCACTAGAGGCATGTCCACTTCCCCCTCCTTGATGCCCAATTCTTTGCTTGTTTTTTTTTTTCGTAGTATGAGTAAGCGTTACTTCAGAGTGTAGCTCAAGTGCCAGCCGGAATGGAGCAGTTTGCTGGTGTTCTCCCCGCTAGGTAAGCTTCTCATGGTCGCCTAGTGGATGATCTTCCTGTTTAGTGCATGTCCCTCGTTGCAAGTAGCGGAAAACGTCCATTCAATCTCCTCCATGATGTCAGGCTGAGTCAACAGTCATGCTTGTTTCCCCTCGTATCCATACTTTTTTCTTTTTTCTTCAAAACCAGAGCACCGCGTGTTGAGGCAATGGAGTTGATAAGCACCGCATTGTACGCTTGTTTACGACTTTTGTGCCATGTTCAAACCAGCCACTGACAGTGCTGGGTGCGAGGTTATCCTAGATGTTGTAGCCGTCGAGGGTCCAGAACGAGCATCGGAGATGTTGGAAAACACAGTACACCGTTGGATGTGATTATAGATTTGTTAAAATGGTTTGAAATTGGCCACTTCCAAACCACTTGTAGCAGCTTCCATTGTATCAGCGTCCGTTTGCAGGATGTCAATGACATCGATGACGATGCTGCCAATGTCATCATCTACGGTGACAGCTACAATTTCACTCGTTGTCTATGTTGTCATTGCTAGTATGAGAGGCAAAAGAGGAGGGTTTGGCGGTGCTACCTCAGTCATTGCCAGTTTTGCTTTTATTGCCATTTCTTAGAGCCTCATTGATGAAAAGAGACCCTAAATGGTTCCATGTTTGGGATGTAATGAGAGCAGCTTCGCAACAGCGTTCACAGACGGATTTGTCGGTCGGCCCTTTCCCTTTCTTGTTAATAATCCAACGGCGTCTCACAGGGGAAGCTGGACGAGTGCGGTCTTTGTCCAGGAACTTAAAGGAGGCTTTGGCATGCAAGGCCACTTCTTCCTGTGTGTGCGTGTGAGATGGACTAGCACCGGGAGAGTAGTTCCAAACATGGGGGATAGTTGGACGCAAACATGACTGTGAGCCGGATGGATCATACCAGACAATGACAATTGAAGGTCAAGAAGATAGCCTCGTATGAAATGGCACCTCAATGTAGGGTGAGTACTCTCGTGCTAAAGGTGCTCGTGTTATCAACGACGAGTGTGACGAGATTGTTTGGACGGCCCACTGGACGCCGGGGAGGGGGCCACACGAGGAGGTGGACAAGCTCAAGCTGCAAAGGCCAAGTGCCTCTTGTGCTCCTCGGGGGTGACCTTCTGGAGGTAGCTGTCCATGATTTTGGAAAGATGGAGCATAGATGGAGGATGGTGGGAGGACTGAAAAGTTGAAGTGCCATAGGGAATCATATGCCCTTTTGGCAGTCCTTTGACTTCAAGAACACTACCTAGATTGGTTTTATCATCCAAAGCAAGCAATGATTTTTCAACATTTGAATTGAGCAAGGAAGATTGACGTCCACGTCTCTTAATCTTGCCAAAACCTGGACGACTAAGAAGACACTAACTGCTCATCAAAATGAACAAAACACCAAGTAATAGAGCTATTTTTGTTGCTGAAATGAAACTACGACGTGTCCTTGATCATCGGATCATTCACGAACATACCACAAATGTTAAACATGTTTTGAATGTAAAGAAATCTGAATTAGCTTGAAGTTCATAATCGAATTTAATGATCAATAGGGTACGTCCCTGCTAGCTTTGGACCCTGAGTATGTCGTGGAGTTTTGCGGCATGCATGAATGGATAGCATAAATCCAACTTGTCTTTGTACCCAAGGTACACCGTTGGCTTGGCGTTGCCGATGTCATTATACGTACGCAAGTGCACAACTGAATGGGAAATTCGATGCGCACTTGGAAAACTGCCTTCGTTGTGGTCGGCCTCACCAAGAAGCCTCTCAACCGTCCTATTTGGCGGCTGGATTTGGAGCAGGAGCGGTGGAGGCAATTGAGCGCGCTGCATCTGCATGACTTTAGCTAACTTGAGGAGAAGCGGATCGTGTAGTACAACCTTGCCACCAAGCTCTCACGTAATGACAAGGGGAGTAGCGAGAATGTCATCACTACGGCAAGTGATTTGGATGCAAGCAATGATGTGCATGAGGGTCTCCATGCTGTTATCACGGGGTAGATTGAGGAAAGTTGTGCTAAAATCGACAGACATTTGAGCATGGTGAAACACATCGCTGCCAACGCAAGCATGGTGCAGTGTCGTGTTGCACAATTTGGCGGTCCCAAGTGTATTTTTGACAAATTCATGCTTCTTGTTCAAGTACACTGACATGTCCTACCAGGGAAAGTTCCTTTTGGTGGTTGCTTATTGTCTAACCTGCTATACCACGTATGTGTTCTAGAAGGAAGAGTTGTGTGAAGAGGTGGTGTATAGTGTGCTTGGAAACAAAACTCCCACAATTCTGAAGATGCTAAACATTAGTGATGGAGGGAGTAATGGGTCAGGCGCGGGAGAGACCCAACGCCGATGTGGTCATACTTTCAAAGCCAACGGGCAAGCGTATATGCAATAGGGATGTGGAGAGGTTGCATGTGGGGAATGGTGAGGTTGATGAAACAGCAAAGGGACTTGTAGATGTGGCAGAGGTTGGAGGTGCTAGAGGTGGTGTAATGATGCATTGTGATAAACCATTAGAATAAGGAAAATCTGTTCTTTATCCTTAATCAATGAAAATATAAGTCTCTTTAATGCCAATGTATCAACATCAATGGCCACATTATCCACAAACTCACTACTCTATGCCACTTGTCATGCATTATGCTGTCGTGTATGGTCCTCATGTGCACATCGCCACTCCTCAAACGCACTCCAAGGCCACCAATCTTTGGGTCCATGGTTTTAGCCATCTCACAAGCTATGTGTGCCATTGATGTAAACACCTGCAAACTGCAAATATTTTTTTGTGCAACAAGGTAATTTAAGATCACGGGGCCTTGGAACTGCACATCATATGCTCGCATAGTGGCTAGGATGCAGAAGCAACCATTTAGAATTATGCTTTGGGCCAACGTATGACATCGGTTGCATAACTCATCCACATTTTGAGGACGGAGCTGATTCGGTCCCAACTTGTTAAGATAACTTCTCCGCTCACAGTAAAACATCACGAGATCCATGCCCTCAAGGAAATGTGAATGTGCAAGGAGGTAAGTGTTGGGGAGAATGTGTATGCCACTTAACAATGCATCCTGAAATGTCATTCTTCGTGACCGGAGCCTTCCTACCTGACCTACATAGATATGAACAATAGTTGAGCGTTGCATGTGGCCAATACATTTTACAATGGTTCGCGATGACGATCAAAGTATGCAAGACGTCGATGGTTCCGTGCCTTCACTGGCACATGCGTGCCGTCCATGGCTCCTTTACAATGTTGGAACCCTGTTAAGTTATTCTGTTGACCTTGTCTATTGTTGGTGGTCTCTTCTCCGGTGTTGGAATATGAATCACCGTCAACACCTCTCAATAAAAGGCTCACATCACTTCCCTCAACACATAGATAACAATTGCGTGACCTCTTTGGAAACACCCCATAAGCTCATATCTAGATAACCCAAATAGAAGATATTGGGACTACTTGTTGAGCACCATTACTAGAACAATCAGATCAAGAGCTTGGTCTTTGCCAAGTTGTTGCAGATTGGATTGTGGCAGTTGCATACCCATCCCAACACCTGATACAACATTAGAGCGTCTAATAAGCTCTCAACCGACGTCCAAAAAGCTCTCAACAAACGCCCAACAAGCGCGAATGATCGACCAACCATCGATCTGGGATTGTTGGGCATTTGTTAGCAATGGTTGGGTTCCCCTCGCCATCCATTTTTGTTTGCGATCGACGGCCTCATCACGGAGTAAAGTTCACACATGTACCCCAACCTTGCTTGGGGATGGAGAGCATGGAAGATGCCGATGCCACTATCCCATGAGTCCGGAGTCCGTTCTTCGTTTCCAGATGAACATAATCGTACGCTTTATAATTAGTAAGAAGAAAATTCCAGAGAATTGATGAATCAAGGATAGAACCCAACGATGGAAAAAAGGAAGGTGAGTACAAACTTCTGATTTTTTATTCATTCTCTTCTGGTTGTCGAGAAGTGAAACTATGTCTCGGATTTTTTCGTGCTTTCAATTCTCTTATGCAAGGAGTTGCGTAACCTCGTTTAATATTAATCATCCATGGTTGGCTATTGATCTGTATTGTATTCATACTAGCGTGACAGAAAACATTGATTAATCCATAAATACAGAATTCAACGATGTAGCAAAGGAAGGTGAGTAGAAACATCTGATTTCTGTTTCATTCTCTTATGGCTGTGGACAAGTGAAAATATGTGCTGCTCCAAATTTTGTTTAGCTCTCAATTCGCGTTTGCAAGGGGTTGCGGAACCTCCTTTCACTTTTCATTATGCAGTGGATAGCAAGCTGGTGATGCGGACTATATTCATATTGACACGTTAGAACACATTAAAGGGCCAGTGTTGCGGTAGTGAAGGATTCAAATTAGAATTCCAAAAAGAAATCCATGGATGTCGAGTGCGAAGGCAGTGAAGATGCGTCCTTGGATCACAACCGCATTCCCTTGGAACATGTAGACGGAGGAAAGGGAGCAACATTCCTGTAGTTGCTGGCATGGCAAAGTGACTCTATTGAAGTCTGAAACTAAAACTTTCAAATGGTTGTGAAAGCGACTGCCATAGTAGAGAAGTCAACCCTCGTTGGATTTCAAATGTTTTTAGGCATGTTGCACCTCTCTAGGCCTTGACAGCAACAGCGGGAAGAGGTAGCGTTCTCCAAGTTTTTTATTCACATGTGAACTCTCCTGTCAACCCGCCGGCAGCAAGCTGGCACTTTTCCGTTCTCTCGCACTGACTTTTCATTCACTGCTCAATCTACCACGTTCATGAAAAACCGTGTCTTTGTCGCGTGAAGTCATTGAGCCGTGCAAAGTCTCAATTTTTTGCTGTCAGAAGAGAACGAAACATTCCTTGGAATCCGTCCGTCATCGACTACGCATTCCAACGATTCTCAGCCTCACCCGCACTTCCCGCCTTACTTTCAGCTCCTCCACACCGCTTTCATACCCCCCC
>SZWC01010054.1:84393-95009 GCA_023375785.1 Penium margaritaceum
TCATGGCGCCTGCTCTGTTGGGAGGAGGTGACAGTTGAGGGGATGCATCCGCAAGTTTCATGATGGTTGCTCCATGCCCCATTGTGGGCTCGTACATGCCTGTTTCTGCCGTACAACCTGTTTGGCAGCCATTGGCCTGTGCATGACTGTTTGCTTTATATGTAACATGCGGGAAAAACACGGTGATGGAATGGTTTAGCTTGTGCTAGCTAACATGCCCCCGGTGCAGAGAAATGCTACCCAAAATCTTTCGGGGCTGCATGCATGGGTCATTTAGTTGACCCAGCTAGGCTAGTATAGACATTTGTGTGTAGGGGTTTTCAAGATGGCTATCCACCTCAGCGTTGTGCAGCTCACAGCCCAAGCGTCGAGGCCAAGGAGCCAAAAGCCTCTCCCCACTGTTCCCATAAATAGGCAAACCTACCTCCTCTTCCCTTGTTCCACTATGTGAAATAGAGCAGCGTCAACAAGATGCAACAAATGTGAGGGAAAATGGACGTCTGTGTGTGATGGTTTGCAAGAAACACCGATTGAGTGTCTACGGAGTGGAACTCCCTTGTCGAGTCCACCAGTCGGCGGGCAAGTTGGAGCTCGCCGGCGCTCAACCTAAATTTGAGAGCACAATCCCTCACGTACCTCACATGTGCACACTTTCATGTTAAGTCCTAAACTACGCCTGTCCCAACTAACAACAGTTCAGAGATAGGCCTAAACGAGGTCACTATGATGTTGCTGTTCAGGCACGAATGATGGTAAAGCCAGATTGTTTTGGGACAGGAGAGGACCACATAATCTTGCTTCCGGAAGGGAAGCAAACATGTGTGGAGCCGGCAGAAATGTCGTCGTTGGCTCGTTGCAGCTGCTCGGCAACTTCCAGACTCGCTTTTGCTCCCCTGGTCTTCTGTACCCTCCGCCTCATCATGACTCGGCATAGCAATGGACGTGAGCTGAGAGGTCAGAGTCAGTTATGTACTCAATATCATTCCCCCATGATAACACGGTGAACAGGTCCACACACATAGCAGCACTTATACGAGCAATGGCACTAGAGCAACAATGACAAACAACAACGAATGCACCTCAAGGGCAGAGGTCAGTCCATAGTACAGGCAGGCTGCAATCCCACAGAACGTGCAGCCGCTAGAAACTTTGTACAGTTAATGGCCTTTGTTAGAAAATCAGCAATGTGCAAGTCGGTGCCGACCCACATGACTTGAATCTCACCTCGATCCACCAGATCTTGGATGTAGTCGCACTCACCGTTCATGTGCTTCGTGCTTGCATGGAACACGCCGGAGTTTTTGGTGATGGTCTTTCCGCTCTGATTGTCACACCAAAGCACAACAGGGAGCATGGACTGACGTAGCTCATGGAACAGACGCATCAACCATACACTCTCGATCGCGCCACCGCCCTAAGCTACATCAACTACTTCTGTAGTACTGCGAGTGATGGAGTCCTCCTTGCCACTATGCCATGAGACAGCGGTTCTCCCAATGAGGAAGAGGTCGTCGGAGCTCTTGCCGTCTGGACTCCATACCAATTCATTGTTCGTATATCTGTCGAGGACCACAGAGGCCTGCCCTTGGTATTGAAGTCCGATGTGAGCAGTGGACACGACAAACTGCATGCACTGGACTACAGCCTCAAGAACCTGTCTGCGCTGCACCTGTGAGACCTGTGCAAGCAGGTTGACCGTGAAGGCGATTTTCGGCCGTCTCGTCGTGGAGAGGTACATGAGCGTGCGAATGACCCGCAAGTACAGGTTCAAATCCACTCCCCCAGCATTACTGGATCATCGACCTTTAGAGCATAGTGTTCGGGCTAGGTGATTGGGGTTGACGCCGTGTGCACGTCGCTAAGCAGCTCGGCAAAACGCTCCCCCAGAGTGAGAGCGCACCGCTCCTGATAGACCAGGAGTGTCTGGCGAGCACGATCACGAACAATCTGCATGCCTAGAAACACTACGGCCTCTCCCAGGTCTTTCATTTTATTTGTCGATTGTGACACGCACTTGGCTACTTTGGCAGCCTTCAGATTGGGCAAAGCGATCAGAAGGTCATCAACGTAAACTAGGATGGCCAAAAAGGGTGCAGTAGTCTGGGAGAGGAAAAGTGATGGGTCCGCCACGCTATGGACATAACGTGCTCGTAGGAGCTTTCCGGTGATCTCCTTGTTCCAGCCTCGGAGCAACTGCTTCAAGCCGTACAGCGCTTCCCGTGGTTGGTACACACAGCCAGTGTCGTCCTTGAACCCTGGGGCTTGGACCATGTGGATCTCTTCGTCCAACTTACCATGTAAGAATGCGTTGTTGATGTCTATTTTGTGGAGTTCCCAGTCGTGCTGGACCACCTGGAATAGCAGGCTCGGGGCAGTGGTCATGCGTCCAACTGGTACGAAGGTCTCAGTGAAGTCGACCCCTTCCACTTGAGAGAGTACCTTCACAATTAGTCGTGCTTTGTAGCGGTCAACTATGTTGTCCGGTTTCAGCTTCTTCCGGAAGACCCACTTCGCCTGAACGACCTTTCTTCTTGTCGGAAGGTCTATAAGCTTGCAAACCCCATGTTCATCGATAGCAGCCGACTTAGCCTCACATGTTGCATGCCAGAGTGCTGCATTGGGCCCAGTTTGAGCCTGACGCAATGTGCTCGGGTCTGGCGTCACTCCCACTACACTGGGGTCTGTGACTGGAGCAACTCCATTAGGCGTGGTCAACGCATAGGCCACAGACCGAGGGCCAACGGTGATGGTTGACTCTGTAGAGTCGGCCGCAATTCGGCGCTCGTAAGTAAAGAGCGCGAGGTATGTATCGTAACTAGGGTGGATTCTAGTGAGCCCCTATGCACTCAGGCCCAAGGCCCTCATGTCGGGGTCCCTTGTGCGCACCCTACGAGTAGGACGCGGCCGGAGGCGTCCGTCCTCACCTCACCAGTATGACTCTGGTGATGGTATAACTAAGGCAGATGGTGGACACCCATCAGATACGGACAAGAATGGCGATGTGTCAGGTGGTGCCGGTGCGTCGACTGGGGAAAGGGAGGACGGGGACGACACATGTGACTTGACTAGCGACAAATACTGCGTAGGTGGTGTAGACGACCCAAGAAACACCGGTGAATCTGCTGGTGACACAGGTACATGTCACACGGGCAGCACCGGTGACGCAGCAGGTGATGCAGGCTCTTGTACTATAGGGGATGTTGGCAAAGGGGTAGACGTAGGCAGGACAGGCAACCCATTCAACGGAGGTGGTGTAGACGACGCTGGTGAGCCAGCTAGTGGGTTGGAGGGACCAGTAGCATCCAAGGTAACTAGGACAGTGTCATCGGTCAGCCCGCCCTCCCCTATGTGAGGGATTATACCACACCCAGGGGAATGCGACTACGCGATGCCACCGGCGGACAGGTCTCGGAGGGGGAGACCCTCAAAGAACAGGACATCTCGAGACTCGACAATGTATCACTGACTAGGATCTCAGAACCGCCAGGCCTTGGAGCGTTAAGCCATGCCAACAAACGCGCAGACGCGACCTCTGGGGGAGAACTTGGATCCTTGATGTTTTGGTGTGAACCAGACGCAGGCAAGAGACCCCCACACACGCGCGAGCCGAAGGTCGGCATGACATCCATACCACAGTTGGTATGGGGTGTGTGTGTTCGGGAGGGGACCATAAGGGATCCGGTTTTAGACTCATACCATGTAGGCCATGCCCTCAAAGGCAAATGCTTCCGGCATGCCGTTTTCTACCCGCATGGAGCGAACCGCATCCTCCATGGTGCGGTTCAAACACTCAGACACACCATTTTGTTATGGCGTGGCCGGGACAGGGAGGTTTTGAAGCACTCCCACTTCGGCAAATTACCGGTCCAGATCCCCCATGAACTCTCTGCCCCGACCAGAGCACAAGTTCTGGAGGGTGTGGCCGGACTGACGTTTAGCCATAACAAACCACATACACACAGCGAGCGCAACATTGCTTTACACGTGCAGACTGAAGACCCAACGCATGCGAGTGAAGTCGTCCGTGATGGTCTGGACGTATCGCCCTTTCTCATCCAGGAACTCCACTAGTAAGGGTCCAAGGAGATCATAGTGAACCAACTCGAGGTGCTTAAGAGCCCGTGATTCGGACTGAGGGTACATGGCACAGTGCATTTTGCCTTGTACGCATTGCAAGCAATCGGTCTTGGGCGGTGCTTCCAACGACGCTGCGTCAAGACCGAGTCCAGGTTGGGTGTGAATGAGATTATCTACAGCATCCAACTAGACATGGCAAAAGCGTTTGTGTTGTAGACGCTGATGCTCAGACAACAACGTGCTTGTCACAAACACTCGTGCATTGGGGGACGCAGTGATGGTGGTGGATGTGGGGCAGCCAGAGACGTGGTACAAGTCCCTGACTGCCTTGCCACGAAGCACCGCTTCATCAGTAGACGCAAACGCAAACGGAGACAGTGGCATCCTCACCTGTGAATGCGACACTGAGACCCATCTATGTGTAGGCACGTCTAGACAGCAGGCTCAGTTTTAGACCAGGCACATACAACATGTTTGAAATGTAGAATGGCCTAGACGGCCCATGAAATTGCACCATACCTTCACCCTCAACAAGAACCTCATGCCTAACAGTAGTACGCACAGATTTCACAGAGCCGACAGGACCAAGCACCACGAAATCACCACGGTGACATGTCATGTGATGGGTGGCACCCGAATCTAAGATCCAGGTGGCATCCGTTACATGCTCAGGCAACGTGACTCAACAATTACCAACAGTGCAGACAGTAGACAAGGGTGGGTCACCAGACGATTAGTGAGTCACACAGGCGACACGTGCTTGTGACTCATCAAGCCATGACAGGTTATCGTGACCTGTGTACACTATGGCAAAGACAGCGGACAGACCAGCATCATCAAGTACGAAAAACAAATCCACAAACTCAACAGTGCACTATGCCCCACCGCCACCATCCCGACTACACCTCACGAACTCGACAGACCCAATATTGGGACCCCTTGGCTTAGTCAATGCACTCGCACCTCCATGAGTAGTGAGTTAGAGAAGCTCGCGGAGCTCGACGATTTCGCGGGCCTGCGTCGCCAGCTGTTGCTCCAAACGTGACATGTTGCTGGTGCCGTCTGCGGATGCATCAGCTCCCACTACTCATGGAGACTACGTGTCAGTCTTTGTGGTGTGTGCGCAGGCACGCTCACACTACTCAAACACCTATTGCTAGCCTTATGCAATCTTTGTCCAGTTCTTGGGGAACTTGTACTCTGTGTAGCGGTGCACTCCCCCACATTTGTTACACTCCCAGTGTCACCCTCGAGTCGGCTTTGAAGCTGCTTATTCCTTGCCACCCTTGCCACCCCTCCTATTGTTCTTTCCATTTCTTGCTTGAACTGCCGTAGCTAAGCCAACTGCTGCTGTGGTTGTTGTCATTGACTGTGACGACAAGAGGGAGGAAAGGGGGAAGGTGTGTGCTACATTGATTGATGTGACGGCTGCGGCTGACGGACTATGGCGGGCTTCATTTCCTGCTCACACTCCTGCCATATATAGGAAGTGCTCTCCGGCCCATGACAGAAGCAAACCTTTGCCGACCATCTCTTGAAGATTCATCACGCTAAATTTGTCGAAATACTAGGTGTACTCGCGCCCAACACTGATCCTAATGGTGTTGAACACCATGAGTTGACCCGGCCCACTTTTCCCTAGGGCCCTGTATAGCCGCATCGCTCCCCGCCAATAGTCAGTCCGCATCTCGTGTCCACCCTGGCGTAGGGAGTCGAAGTCCGATAGACACTGTTATGTTTTTACCATGGTCGCGCCTTTAAAGAGAGTGGTCGCCACCTTCCACGCCCCACCCCGGTTAGCCCCAGCTCCGGTGCTGGGATCGCCAAGGAAGGGTTCGAAGTTGAGGGTGTACTCCTCCGGGACGGCCTTTAGGAGACCGTAGGCGGCGCGAGCGGTGGTTGTCATCTGCTGGGGGTCTGTAGTCTAGTATTGGATGGTGTAGTACGGGTACACCCCCTCACTGATGTCCCACATATGGAATCGCGGCTTCCGGGTGGTGTAGCTATCCTCCTGCCGATAGGCAGGGGTGTCAATCTCAAGCCACTTAGGAGGCTTTGTCGTCGGCAGAGCTACCGAGGCAGTTTGCCTTGGCAACGGAGACAGGAGATCTTCTATCAGCCTAAGGCTCATGCGAAGTATCTTGTCCTCTAGGGAAGCTAGGTCTGTTGTTGCCACCTCGTTGTCGGCTACTACGCACGTCGTTGTTGTTGCTACTACGCGGTGTCTCCTGCTGTTATGATTGGCTGCTACTACAGCCCACTACCACAACCCTGTCGCAGTTGCTGTCACAACTTCAACTGGGCAGCCGTCGTTGCGGCTGCTGCCGCTGCTGTGGCTGCTGCCCGCTGCTACGGCTGTTACCCGCTGCTACGGCTGCTGCCCGCTGCTACGGTTGCTGGGTGCTACTGTCGCACTCAGTGCAATCCGCCGCAGCTGCCGTCGGTACTGCGGCTGAGCAGCCATCAGTACGGCTGCTGGCTGCTACTACCATACGCTGCTGCATGTCGTTGCCATTGCAGCTGCTGCTCTGCGCAGCTGCCGGCGGTGGTGCTGTGGCTGAGCCAATGCGGCTGCTACCCGCTGCTATAGCCGCTGGATACCACCACCGCCCGCTGCTGCACCTCTCCACCACTACAGTTGCTTCTCAATGCAGCTGCCACTAAAACTACTGCTTCGCGCAATTGCTGCTATCGCTGCTGATCTGTGGAGTTGTAGTTCCGCCTAGTCGTCGCTACGGCTGCTACTGGGCAGGTCCTCCCAGGACCTTGCTGCGCTTCTCATGCATAGCACGACGAGCTTTGGCTCGTCCGCTCTGACACCAGAACAGACAGACCTACCTCCTCGTCCCTTGTTCTTCTACGTGAAGCACAGCAGCGTGAGCAGGATGCAACAAACGCGAGGGAAAATGGACACCTGTGTGTGTTTTTTTGCGAGGAATAGCCAGTAAGTGCTTACGGAGTGGAACTCGCTAGTCGAGTCCACCCGTTGACCGGCGAGTTGGAGCTCACTGGCGCTCAACCTAAACGTGAGGACACAATCCCTCATGTACCTGACATGCGCACACTTGCATGTTTAGTCCTAAACTACGCCTGTTCCAACTAACAGTTTACGAATAGGCTAAAACTAGGTCAATATGATGCATTTCAGGCGCGAACGATGACAAAGCCAGATTGTTCTGGGACAGGAGATGACCACATAATTTTGTTGCCGGGAGGTAAGCAAACATGTGTGGAGCAGGCAAAAATGTCGCCGGTGGCTAGTTGCAACTGCTCGACAACCCCCGGACTTGATTTTGCTCCCCCAGTCGTCCGTACCCTCCGCGCCATCATGAGTCTGCACAGCTATGGACGTGAGCTGAAGAGTCACAGTCAGCTGTGTACAAAGTATCGCCCATGCTTACTCCTACACTTCGCACCTTTGCAAGTTCATGGCTGCTCCCCCCCCCCCCCCCCCCCCCCCCTACTCACATTGCTTAGGTTGAGTTAAACACCCAGACTGACATAATGATGGTACTACACTTTTTTTCGGATGCTCCCGTAATGGAAACATGCTCATGCAAGACCCAATGTCATTTGGCACATACAAGAAGTGCGCACAGTGCACAAAGTGAGCACACATTGAGTATGTGTGGTAGACATGGCTGGGAGCAAGGAAAGATTTCGGGGTTGTGGACAAGATGCACGTAGCATGGACGAGGTTCCCACAACAGAACTCAAATCCAAACTTCGCGGCCCCTTCAACCACAAGCAACTGTTGTCGCTCCAATACCTTGGAACTGTAGGCTTCTCTCAGTCTCCGACGTTAATCTCTACCCTTCCAGTTTCCCCACTATGGGATTTCTCTTCTCCTCCAGGCTTGAATGAGTCCTCATTCCCTCATCATCAAGCGCTTCTCCACCTGCATCACAGCCCCCTTTTTCTCCAAGCTCCTTCACCCCCTTGCCCCCCTTCTTCCGATATTCCCTCCAAGGCGGCCACTTCTTCCTCGCCAGCTTCTGTGCGCACTGAACCTTGCTCACGCCGCTGATAGCCTCGAGTTGCCATGGCTGCAGGAACTTGCATTCGTCCTGCGCCATGCTCCCCAGCACAAGCCGCCCCGATTCCACCGCTGCCGCCGCCATTCGCCAGTCCGGCCAGCACCCCACGCTGTACGTGCGCCTGCGCACGTACACATTGCCCATCCACCATCCCCGCACACAGAACACGCCGAGGCCCCTCTTCCGCGTGCCTTTCCGCAGCCCACCAGGGCTCATGCCCCTCCCCCTGCCCCTGCCCCTCCCCCTCCCCCTCCCCCGCCCCCTCCCCCTACCACGGCCATGCAAAGGTCCTCCTGCTCCGCTTCGTCTTGGTCCCGTGATGTCTCCTCCTTTTAAGGTCCCCTCCTGAGAGACAAAAGCCGCCACACCGCTCTCCGGCAAGACGGGCTCATAGGAGGCGCCCTGCCTGACAGGGATGGAGTGCAAGAAGCCACGAGCCCAAACTCCTTCCACACCCTGCTGCTGCTGCTGCTGCTGCTGCTGCTGCTGCTCCTCCTCTGAGGTGGAGGAACCTTTTTCTGGACCGCCACCTTGAGCTCGCAACCACTCCAGTCCCGTCATGACCCCCCTTTCAGGATCTGGATACACGAGCGGATGCGGCAAGGACAGCCGCTCCTTCTCTTCGTCACACAACCCCTCCCCAGTCGTACTTTCTCCCTGGTTCGCACTATCTGAGGGTGGAACTTGCTCAGACTGAAAGCCCGCGCCCTCATCCACCGTGGGGACCTCACACGGGTCCATGACCACAGCCTTCCCCGCATCGGTTGCACACCGTTGTGTCTGTTCCACCGGCCTGCCTGTGCCATGCGCCTTGCCTGGAGAGGCTGGTGTCCTGCAGGCGGTGAGGTGCTTCGGGCCGGGTTCGGCGAGGTGTTCAGAAGGAGTAGAGTCGTTGGACGGAGAGTTGGCACCGGAGGCGGGATCGGCAACTCTCTCGCAATCGTACTCGGGTCTCACATCCATCACAGGATTGCCAGTTTCTTTTGAATTGACAACTCTCTCAGGACCGAAAACTTTCATGGGATCGGCATCATTCTCAGGATCGGCATCTTTCTCGGGCTTGGCCCCTCTCTCAGGATTGGCCCCTCCCTCGCGATCGCGACAGCCATCAGGAGCCGATCCAGGCGGCTCCGAGTCGTAGCGCCACGGCGGCCAGTCTTGCAGCCTCATCAGCCGAAGGCACTGGGCCGCGCTCACGCCCGCGACGAGCGCAAGCTGCTGCCGCGACAGGAAGTAGCACTGGCGCCGCGTCTTCATGCCCAGCGCCAGCTGCACCGACTCGGCAGCNTGCCCGTCGCTCGTGCGATACACGCCCTTCACCCTCCGCACCAGGGCCGCGTCTGCGTCTGTGAGCTCTCGCAGTTGACTGGCTTTCTTGAGGCCCAGGGGCGTGGCTGCCATGACCGCGCCGCCTTTGTCCGAGTTGCCCCCCGCTCCGAGGCCAGGAGGGTTCGCTGTTGTCACATTGTGCGCCTCCACATCGCCAATGGAACCGGCATGGACCGGACCCATGGCATCGGCCAGTTCGGCGACCATGGAATTCGCTCCGTGTCGTGATTTGTTGGAGCTCTGTGTGGTGCTTCTCAGCTGCGGGGGGGGCCTGCTGCCGATGCAGGTGGCGACGTTGGATACGATGCCGGCCGCCATGTGTGAGCCGATACCATCGGCGGTGATCGCATCGGAGGTGCCACTCGGAAGCCGACCTTCCCCTCGCCGCTCCGAACGAGTCACGGTACGGCCGCACCCTCGACCACAGGGCACGCCCTCCATGACCACGACCTGTGTGCCGGGGTGCACCGATCCCCCACCGCGTCTGTCTCTCACATGCTCATCCTGTTCTCGCTTTCGCTTATGTCCTCGGCCTTGCCCCTGGCTTTCCAAACCCCCCTGGCTACCGCCGCCGCCACCTACCCGCCCCCTGGTGACGTCGCACAGAACAACCATGTCCTCACTCACAACTCGACGAGCATCCTCGCACATGCCCCTCCTTGCCCTGGGCTCTCGGACACGGAGAGGCACGTCATTCTTGATCAGGGCAGGGGACGGGGACGTGGGCGGGGAGGCGGGGGGAGGCGCGTGATTTGCGGGCAGAGAATGACCCTTGACCTCAGCCCCTGTCCCCTCTGCCACCAACTCCGAGACAGCTGGCGCGTCCATGCTCCCTTGTACGACCGGGCTGACGCCTCCTGTCAAATTTCCTCCACCAACCATTGCTTTTCTTGATGAGTCCTGCAGTTGACATGGTGATCCCGATGGATGCTCCCGATGCAACCCTCGTCCCCCTTGCATTGCGTCCTTGAACTCTTGGACTAGATTGCCCACTTTCCCTCTGTCCTTGTCCTCCAGGATGGGGTGCCTTCCTAGGCCTCCTTCCTCCAAACAACCATGCGCCTCACTGAAAGCTTCACCATTGTGATGGTAGTGATGGTGGTGATGGTGGTGATGCTGGAAAAATGGCCTCTCCTGCTGCTGCTGCTGCTGCTGCTGCTGCTGCTGCTGCTG
>SZWC01010055.1:0-18532 GCA_023375785.1 Penium margaritaceum
GTTAGCACCACTCCGCAACCAATTCTCACCACTCCGCAACCAGTTCGCACGCCTCCGCAACTTGTTTGCACCACTCCGCAACCTCTTCGCACCACTCCGCAACCAGTTCGCACCACTCCGCAACCAATTCGCACCACTCCGCAACCAGCTCGCACCACTCTGCAACCAGTTAGCACCACTCCGCAACCAATTCTCGTCAGAGTGCCCAATCACAGTGCACGTCTAATATGCATGACCTTGCAAATATAAACAGGGTAAAAAACCTATGTATTGGCACAGCTATTGTGCGCAATGCCTTGACAAAGTTGGCATGTGCCACTGACCATGACCACAAAGTTTACCAAGTAACTTAAACGGCTACGAATCATAACACGAGTCAGCCACGGTCAGAGTGTCCAATCACTGTGCATGACCTTGCAGGTATAAACAAGGTAGAATACTGGTGGCTCAGTGTGGCTATTGTGCACAATGCCTTGACAAAGTTGGCATGTGCCACTTACCATGACCACAACTATATCCAAGTGACTTTTACTTCTTTTGAGCATACCACGAGTCAGCCACGGTCAATGTGTCTAATCACATTGCAGATGTACTAGACATGACCTTGCAGGTACAAACAAGGTAGAATACTGGTGGCTTGGTGTGGCTACTGTCCGCAATGCCTTCACAACTTTGGCATGTGCCACTGACCATGACCACAAATATATCCAAGTGACTTTTACTTCTTTTGAGCATACCACGAGTCAGCCACGGTCAATGTGTCTAATCACATTGCAGATGTACTAGACATGACCTTGCAGGTACAAACAAGGTAGAATACTGGTGGCTTGGTGTGGCTACTGTCCGCAATGCCTTCACAACTTTGGCATGTGCCACTGACCATGACCACAACGTTGACCAAGTGACTTTAAACTCTACGAATCGTAACACAAGTCAGCCACGGTTTGAGTGCCCAATCTCAGTTCAGATGTACTAGGCATGACCTTGCAGGTATAAACAAGGTAAAAATCCGGTGGCCTCGCACGGCTTTTGTTCGCAATGCCTTGACAAAGTTGGCATGTGCCACTGACAATGACCACAAACTTTACGAAGTACCTTAAACGGCTATGAATCATAACACAAGTCCGCCACGGTCAAGGTATCCAATCACAGTGCATATGTACTAGGCATGATCTTGCAGGCGCAAACAAGGTAGAATACTGGTGGCTCGGTGTGGCTATTGTGCGCAATGCCTTGACAAAGTTGGCAAGTGCCACTGACCATGACCACAAATGTATCCAAGTGACTTTTACTTCTATTGATCATAACACAAGTCAGCCACGGTCAGAATGTCCAATCACAGTGCACATGTACTANGAATACTGGTGGCTCGGTGTGGCTATTGTGCACAATGCCTTGACAAAGTCTGCATGTGCCACTGACCATGACCACAAATTTTACCAAGTGACTTTATCATCTACAAATCGTAACACGAGTCAGCCATGGTCAGAGTGTCCAATCACAGTTTAGATGTACTAGGCATGACCTTGAAGGTATAAAAAAGGTATTATAATGGTGGCTCGGTGTGGCTATTGTTCGCAATGCCTGGACAAAGTTGGCATGTACCACTAACCATGACCACAATTGTATCCAAGTGACTTTTACTTCTATTGATCATAACACGAGTCAGCCACGGCCAGAGTGTCCAATCACAGTACATATATACTGTGCATGACATTGCAGGAATAAACAAGGTAGAATACTGGTGGCTCGGTGTGGCTATTGTGCGCAATGCCTTGACAAAGTTGGCATGTGCCACTGATCATGACCAAAAATGTTTACCAAGTGACTTTAACTCCTACGAATCGTAACACGAGTCAGCCACGGTCAGAGTGCCCAATCACAGTGCACGTCTAACATGCATGACCTTGCAAATATAAACAGGGTAAAAAACCTATGTCTTGGCACAGCTATTGTGCGCAATGCCTGGACAAAGTTGGCATGTGCCACTGACCATGACCACAAAGTTTACCAAGTAACTTAAACGGCTATGAATCATAACACGAGTCAGCCACGGTCAGGTTGTCCAATCACAGTGCAGATATACTCTGCATTACCTTGCAGGTATAAACAAGGTAGAATACTGGTGACTCAGTGTGGCTATTGTGCGCAATGCCTTGACAAAGTTGGCATGTGCCACTGACCATGACCACAAATGTATGCAAGTGACTTTTACTTCTATTGATCGTAACATCAGTCAGCCACGATCAGAATGTCCAATAACAGTGCAGATATACTAGGCATGATCTTGCAGGTTCAAACAAGGTAGATACTGGTGGCTCGGTGTGGTTATTGTACGCAATGCCTTGACAAAGTTGGCATGTGCCACTGACCATGACCACAAAGTTTACCAAGTGACTTTATCTTCTACAAATCGTAACACGAGTCAGCCATGGTCAGAGGGTCCAATAACAGTTTAGATGTACTAGGCATGACCTTGCAGGTATAAAAAAGGTATAATAATGGTGGCTCGGTGTGGCTATTGTGCACAATGCCTTGACAAAGTTGGCATGTACCACAAACCATGACCACAAATGTATCCAAGTGACTTTTACTTCTATTGATCATAACACGAGTCAGCCACGGTCAGAGTGTCCAACCACAGTACAGATATACTGTGCATGACCTTGCAGTAATAAACAAGGTAGAATACTGGTGGCTCAGTCTGGCTCTTTTGCGCAATGCCTTGACAAAGGTGGCACGTGCCACTGATCATGACCAAAAATGTTTACCAAGTGACATTAACTTGTACGAATCGTAACACGAGTCAGCCACGGTCAGAGTGCCCAATCACAGTGCACGTCTAATATACATGACCTTGCAAATATAAACATGGTAAAAACCCGATGTCTTGGCACAGCTATTGTGCGCAATGCCTTGACAAACTTGGCATGTGCCACTGACCATGACCACAAAGTTTACCGAGTAACTTAAACGGCTATGAATCATAACACGAGTCAGCCATGGTCAGAGTGTCCAATCACAGTGCAGATATACTGTGCATGACCTTGCAGGTATAAACAAGGTAGAATACTGGTGGCTCAGTGTGGCTATTGTGCGCAATGCCTTGAAAAAGTTGGCATGTGCCACTGACCATGACCACAAATGTACCTGAGTGACTTTTACTTCTATTGATCATAACACGAGTCAGCCACGGTCAGAGTGTCCAATCACAGTGCAGATATATTAGGCATGATCTTGCATGTTCAAACAAGGTAGATACTGGTGGCTCGGTGTGGCTATTGTACGCAATGCCTTGACAAAGTTGGCATGTGCCACTGACCACGACCACAAATGAATCCAAGTGACTTTTACTTCTATTGTTCATAACACGATTCAGCCATGGTCAGAGTGTCCAATCACAGTTCACATATGCTAGGCATGATCTTGGAGGTGCAAACAAGGTATAATAATGGTGGCGCAGTGTGGCTATTGTGCCCAATGCTTTGACAAGGTTGGCATGTGCCACTTACCATGACCACAAATGCATCATAGTGACTTCTACTTCTATTGATCATATACCAAGTCAGCCACGGTCAGAGTGTCCAATCAAAGTGTAGATGTACTAGGCATGACCTTGCAGGTACAGACAAGGTAGAATACTGGTGCCTCGGTATGGCTATTGTGCGCAACGCCTTGACAAAGTTGGCATGTGCCACTGACCATGACCATAAATGTATCCAAGTGACTTTTACTTCTATTGATCATAACACGAGTCAGCCATGGTGAGAGTGTCCAATCACAAAGAAGATGTACTAGGCATTAGCTTGCAGGTTTAAACAAGATAGAATACTGGTGGCGTGGTGTGGCTATTGTGCACAATGCCTTGACAAAGTTGGCATGTGCCACTGATCATGACCACAAATGTTTACCAATCGTAACACGAGTCAGCCACGGTCAGAGTACCCAATCACAGCACACTTCTAATATGCAT
The DNA here is from genome assembly GCA_023375785.1 of Penium margaritaceum. NCBI lineage: Eukaryota > Viridiplantae > Streptophyta > Zygnematophyceae > Desmidiales > Peniaceae > Penium > Penium margaritaceum. Next base: position 3,974 of record SZWC01010055.1, read on the forward strand.
GACCTTGCAGGTATAAACAGGGAAAAAAAGACCGGTGTCTTGGCACAGCTATTGTGTGCAATGCCTTGACAAAGTTGGCATGTGCCACTGACCATGACCACAATTGTATGGAAGTGACTCTTACTTCTATTGATCAAACCCCAAGTCAGCCATGGTGAGAGTGTCCAATCACAGTGCAGATGTACTAGGCATGATCTTGCTAGGAAAAACAAGGTAGAATACTAGTGGCTCCTTGTGGCTATTGTGTGCAATGCCTTGACAAAGTTGGCATGTGTCACTGGCCATGACCACAAATGTATCCAAGTGAATTTAACTTCTATTCATCATAACATGCGTCAACCACGGTCAGAGTGTCCAATCACAGTGCAGATGTACTAGGCATGATCTTGCAGGTGCAAACAAGGTAGAATACTGGTTGCTTGGTGTGGCTATTGTGCGCAATGCCTTGACAAAGTTGGCATGTGCCACTGACCATGACTACAAATGCATCCAAGTGACTTTTACTTCTATTGATCATAACACAAGTCAGCCACAAACAGAGTGTTCAATCACAGTGCAGATGAGCTACGCATGATTTTGCACATGTACATAAGGTAGAATACTGGTGGCCCGGTGTGGCTATTGTGCGTAATGCCTTGACAAAGTTGGCATGTGCCACTGACTATGACCACAATGTTTACAAAGTGACTTTAACCTCTACGAATCGTAACACGATTCAGCCACGGTCAGAGTGCCGGATCACAGTGCACATCAGATATGCATGACCTTCCAGGTATGAACAAGGTAAAATGTCTTGGCACGGCCATTGTACGCAATGCTTTGACAAAGATGGCATGTGCCACTGACCATGACCACAATGTTTACCAAGTACCTTAAACAGCTATGAATCATAACACGAGTCAGCCACGGTCAGAGTGTCCAATCATAGTGTAGATATACTAGGCATGACCTTACATGTATAAATAAGGAAGGATACCAGTGGATCGGTGTGACTATTGTGCGCAATGCCTTGACAAAGTTGGCATGCCAGTGGCACATGCCAGCTTTGTCAAGGCATTGTGCACAATAGCCACACCAAGCTACCAGTAGTCTGCCTTGTTTATACCTACTAGGTCATGCCCAGTATATCTGCACTGTGATTGGACACTCAGACCGTGTCTGACTCGTGTTTTCATTCATCGTCGTTTAATGTACTTGGTAAACTTTGTGGTCATGGTCAGTGACACATGCCAACTTTGTCAGGGCATTACGTACAATAGCCGTGCCAAGCCACCGGCTTTTTACCTTGTTTATACCTGCAAGGTCATGCCTAGTACATCTGAAATTTGATTGGGCACTCTGAATGTGGCTGACTCGGGTTACGATTCGTAGATGTTAAAGTCACTTGGTAAACTTTGTGGACATGGCCAGTGGCACATGCCAGCTTTGTCAAGGCATTGCGCACAATAGCCACACCGAGCCACCACTATTCTACCTTGTTTGCACCTGCAAGATAATGCCTAGTACATCTGCACTGTGATTGGGCACTCTGACCGTGGCTGACTCGTGTTACGATTCGTAGAAGTTAAAGTCACTTGGATACATTTGTGGTCATGCTCAGTGGCACATGCCAACTTTGTCAAGGCATTGCGCACAATAGCCGTGCCAAGACACCAAATTTTACCCTGTTTCTACCTGCAAGGTCATGCACATTAGATGTGCACTATGATTGGGTACTCTGACTGTGGCTGACTTGTGTTACGATTCGTAAAAGTTAAAGTCACTTGGTAAACTTTGTGGTCATGGTCAGTGGCACATTCCAGCTTTGTCAAGGCATTGCGCACAATAGCCACATCGAGCCACCAGTATTATACCTTGTTTAAACGTGCAAGGTCATGCATGATACATCTGCACTGTGATTGGACACTCTGACAGTGGCTGACTTGTGTTATGATCAATATAAGTATAAGTCACTAGGATACATTTGCGGTCATGGTCAGTGGCACATACCAACTTTGTCAAGGCATTGCGCACAATAGTCACACCAAGCCACCAGTATTCTACCTTGATTAAACCCGCAAGGACATGCCCAGTATATCTGCACTGTGATTGGACACTCTGACTGTAGATGACTGGTGTTATGATTCATAGCCATCTAAGGTCATTGGTAAACTTTTTGGTCATGGTCAGTGGCACATACCAACGTTGTCAAGGCATTGCGCACAATAGCCGTGCAAAGACTCCGGTTTCTTTTCCCGTTTTATACCTGCAAGGTCATGCATATTAGATGTGCACTGTGATTGGTTACTCTGACTGTCGCTGACTCGTGTAACAATTTGTAAGCGTTAATGTCACTCGGTAAACTTTGTGGTCATGGTCAGTGGCACATGCCAACTTTGTCAAGGCATTGCGCACAATAGCCACACCGAGCCACCAGTATTCTACCTTGCTTACACCTGCTAGATCATGCCTAGTAAATCTGCACTGTTATTGGACACTATGACCATGGCTGACATGTGTTATGATCAATAGAAGTAAACGTCACTTGGATACATTTGTGGTCATGGTAAATGGCACATGCCAACTTTGTTAAGGCATTGCGCACAATAGCCGTGCCAAGCCACCGGGTTTTTACCTTATTTATACCTGCAAGGTCATGCATATAAGATGTGCACTGTGATTGGGCACTCTGACTGAGGCTGACTCGTGTTCCGATTCGTAGAATTTGATGTTGCTTGGTAAACTTTGTGGTCATGGTCAGTTGCCCATGCCAACTTTGTCAAGGCATTGCGCACAATAGCCACACCGAGCCAACAGTATTCTACCTTGTTTATACCTGCAAGGTCATGCCTTGTACATCTGCACTGTGATTGGACACTCTGACCATGGCTGACTCGTGTTATAATCAATAGAAGTAAAAGTCACTTGGATACATTTGTGGTCATGGTCAGTGGCACATGCCAGCTTTGCCAAGGCACTGCGCACAATAGCCACACGGAGCCACCTGTATTCTACCTTGTTTATACCTGCAAGGCTGACTCGTGTTACGATTTGTAGAAGTTAAAGTCACTTGGTAAACTTTGTGGTCATGGTCAGTGGCACATGCCAACTTTGTCAAGGCATTGCGCACAATAGCCACACCGAGACACCACTATTCTATATTGTTTGCACCTGCAAGATCATGCATAGTATATCTGCACTGTGATTGGACACCCTGACCGTGGCTGACTCATGTTATGATCAAAAAAAGTAAACGTCACTTGGATACACTTGTGGTCATGGTCAGTGGCACATGCCAACTTTGTCAAGGCATTGCACACAATAGCCACACCGAGCCACCAGTATTTTACCTTGATTATACCTGTAAGGTCATGCCCAGTATATCTGTACTGAGATAAGACACTCTGACCGTGGCTGACACGTGTTGTGATTCCTAGCCGTTTAAGGTACTTGGTAAACTTTGTGGTCATAGTCAGTGGCACATGCCAATTTTTTCAAGGCATTGCGCACAATAGCCGTGCCAAGCCACCGGTTTTTTTCCTTGTTCATACTTGCAAGGTCATGCATATTAGATTTGTACTATGATTGGGCACTCTGACCGTGGCTGACTCGTGTTGCGATTCGTAGAAGTTAAAGTCCCTTGGTAAACTTTGTGATCATGGTTAGTGGCACATGCCAATTTTGTCATAGCATTGCGCATAATAGCCACACCAAGCCACTGGTTTTCTACCTTGTTTGCACCTTCAAGATCATGCCTAGTACATCTGCACTGTGATTGGACACTCTGACCGTGGGTGACGCGTGTTACGATTCATAGCCGTTTAAGGTACTTGGTGAACAGTGTGGTCATGGTCAGTGGCACATGCCAACTTTGTCAAGGCATTGCGCACAATAGCGGTGCCAAGCCACCGGTTTTTTACCTTCTTTATACCTGCGAGATAATGCATATAGGATGTGCTCTGTGATTGGGCACTCTGAATGTGGCTGACTCGTGTTACGATTCGTAGAAGTTAAAGTCACTTGGTAAACTTTGTGGTCATGGTCAGTGGCACATGCCAACTTTGTCAAGGTATTGCGCACAATAGCCGTCCCAAGCCACCGGTTCTTTACCTTGTGTATACCTGCAAGGTCATGCATATTAGATATGCACTGTGATTGGGCATTCTGACCGTGGCTGACTTGTGTTACGATTCATAGAAGTTAAAGCTACTTGGTAAACGTTGTGGTCATGGTCAGTGGCACATGCCAATTTGTCAAGGTATTGCGCACAATAGCCACACTGAGCCTCCAGTATTCTACCTTGTTCATACCTATAAGGTCATGCCCAGTATATCTGTACTGTGATTGGACACTCTGACAGTGGCTGACTCGTGTTATAATTCATAGCCGTTTAATGTACTTGGTAAATTTTGTGGTCATGGTCAGTGGCACATGCCAACTTTTTCAAGGCATTGCGCACAATGGCCATGCCAAGCCACCGGTTTTTTACCTTGTTTATACCAGCAAGGTCATGCATATTAGATGTGTACTATGATTGGGTACTCTGACCGTGGCTGACTCGTCTTTCGATTCGTAGAAGTTAAAGTCACTAGGTAAACTTTGTGATCATGGTCAGTGGCACATGCCTACTTTGTCAAGGCATTGCGCACAATAGCCACACTGAGCCACCAGTATTCTACCTTGTTTGCACCTTCAAGATCATGCCTATTACATCTGCACTGTGATTGGACACTCTGACCGTGGGTGACGCGTGTTATGATTCGTAGCCGTTTAAGGTACTTGGTTAACAGTGTGGTCATGGTCAGTGGCACATGCCAACTTTGTCAAGGCATTGCGCACAATAGCCGTGCCAAGCCACCAGTTTTTTCCCTTCTTTATACCTGCAAGGTCATGCATATTAGATGTGCACTGTGATTGGACACTCTGAAAGTGGCAGACTCGTGTTACAACTCGTAGACGTTAAAGTCACTTGGTGGACTTTGTGGTCATAGTCAGTGGCACATGCCAACTTTGTCAAGGCATTGCGCACAATAGCCGTGCCAAACCACCGGTTTTTTACCTTGTTTATACCTGCAAGGTCATGCATGTTAGATGTGCACTGTAATTGGGCACTGTGACCATGGCTGACTCGTGATACGATTCGTAGAAGTTAAAGTCACTTGGTAAGCTTTGTGGACATGGTCAGTGGCACATGCCAACTTTGTCAAGGCATTGCGCACAGTAGCCACACCAAGACACTGATGTTTTACCTTGTTTGCACCTGCAAGATCGTGCCTAATTCATCTGCACTGTGATTGGACACTCTGACCGTGGCTGACTCGTGTTATGATCAATAGACGTAAACGTCACTTGGTAAACTTTGTGGTCATGGTCAGTGGCACATGCCACTTTATCAAAGCATTGCGCACAATAGCCACGCCGAGCCACCAGTATTCTACCTGGATTATACCTGTGAGGTCATGCCCAGTATATCTGCAGTTTGATTGGACACTCTGACCGTGGCTGACTCGTGTTATAATTCATAGCCGTTTCATCTACATGGTAAACTTTGTGGTCATGGTTAGTGGCATATGCCAACTTTGTCAAGGCATTGCGCACAATAGCCGTGCCAAGCCACCAGTTTTTTACCTTGTTTATACCAGCAAGGTCATGCATATTAGACGTGTACTATGATTGGGCACTCTGACTGTGGCTGACTCGTGTGACAATTCGTAGAAGTTGAAGTCACTTGGTAAACTTTGTGATCATGGTCAGTGGCACATGCCAACTTTGTCAAGGCATTGCGCACAATAGCCACACCGAACCACCAGTATTATACCTTTTTTGCACCTTCAAGATCATGCCTAGTACATCTGCACTGTGATTGGACACTCTGACCGTGGGTGACGCGTGTTATGTTTCATAGCCGTTTAAGGTACTTGGTAAACAGTGTGGTCATGGTCAGTGGCGCATGCCAACTTTGTCAAGGTATTCCGCACAATAGCCGTGCCAAGACACCAGTGTTTTACATTCATTATACCTGGAAGGTCACGCATATTAAACGTGCACTGTGACTGGGCACTCTGAATATGTCTGGCTCGTGTTACGATTCATAGAAGTTAAAGTCACTTGGTAAACTTTGTGGTCATGGTCAGTGGCACATGCCAACTTTGTCAAGGCATTGTGCACAATAGCCGTTCCAAGCCGCCGGTATTTTTCCTTGTGTATACCTGTAAGGTCATGCATATTAGATGTGAACTGTGATTGGGCACTCTGCCAGTGGCTGACTTGTGTTACGATTTGTAGAAGTTAGAGTCACATGGTAAACTTTGTGGTCATGGTCAGTGGCACATGCCAATTTGTCAAGGCATTGCGCACAATAGCCACACCAAACCACCAGTATTCTACCTTGTTTATACCTGTAAGGTCATGCCCAGTATATCTGCACTGTGATTGGACACTCTGACTGTGGCTGACTTGTGTTATTTTTCATAGCCGTTTAATGGACTTGGTAAACTTTGTGGTCATGGTCAGTGGCACATGCCAACGTTGTCAAGGCATTGCGCACAATAGCCACACCGAGCCACCAGTATTCCAGCTTTTTTGTACCTTCAAGATCATGTCTAGTACATCTGCACTGTGATTGGAAACTCTGACCGTGGGTGACGCGTGTTATGATTCATGGCCGTTTAAGGTACTTGGTAAACAGTGTGGTCATGGTCAGTGGTACATGCCAAGTTTGTCAATGCATTGCGCACAATAGCCGTGCCAAGCCAACGGTTTTGTACCTTCTTTATACCTGCAAGGTCATGCATATTAGATGTGCACTGTGATTGGGCACTCTGAATGTGGCTGACTCGTGTTACGATTCGTAGAGGTTCAAGTCACTTGGTAAACTTTGTGGTCATGGTCAGGAGCACATGCCAACTTTGTCAAGGTATTGCGCACAATAGAAATGCCAAGTCACCGGTTTTTTACCTTGTGTATACCTGTAAGGTCATGCATATAAGATGTGCACTGTGATTGGGCACTTTGACCATGGTTGACTTGTGTTACGATTCGTAGATGTTAAGGTCACTTGGTAAACATTGTGGTCATGGTCAGTGGCACATGCCAACTTTGTCAAGTCATTGCACAAAACAGCCACACCGAGACACCAGTATTCTACCTTGTTTGTACCTGCAAGATCATATCTTGTACATATGCACTGTGATTGGACACTCTGACCATAGCTGACTCGTGTTATGATCAATAGAAGTAAAAGTCACTTGGATACATTTGTAGTCATGGTCAGTGGCACATGCCAACTTTGTCAAGGCATTGCGCACAATAGCCACACCGAGCCACCAGTATTCTACCTTGTTTGTACCTGCAAGATCATGCCTAGTACATCTGCACTGTGATTGGACACTCTGATCGTGGCTGACTCGTGCTATGAGTCATAGCCGTTTAAGGTACTTGGGAAACTTTGTGGTCATGGTCAGTGGCACATGCCGACTTTGTCAAGGCATTGCGCACAATTGTCGTGCCAAGCCACTGGTTCCTTATATTGTTCATTAATACAGGGTCATGCCTAGTACATGTGAACCGTGATTGGGCACTCTGACTGTAGCTGACTCGTGTTACGATTTGTGGAAGATAAAGTCACTTGGTGGACTTTGTGGTCATGGTCAGTGGCACATGCCAACTTTGTCAATGCATTGCGCACAATAGGCATGCCAAGCTACCACGTTTTGACCTTGTTTATACCTGCAAGGTCATGCATATTAGATGTGCACTGTGATTGGGCACTCTGACCGTGGTTGACTCGTGTTACAATTCGTAGAAGTTAAAGTCACTTGGTAAACTTTGTGGTCATGGTCAGTGGCACATGCCAACATTGTCAAGGCATTGCGCACAATCGCCATTCTGAGCCACTAGTATTCTCCCTTGTTTGAACCTGTAAGATCCTGCCTAGTGCATCTGCACTGTGATTGGACACTCTGACCGTGGCTGACTCGTGTTATGATCAATACATGTAAAAGTCACTTGGATACATTTGTGGTCATGGTCAGTGGCACATGCCAACTTTGTCAAGGCATTGCGCACAATAGACACACCGAGCCACCCGTATTCTACCTTTTTTGCACCTGCAAGATCATGCCTAGTATATCTGCACTGTGATTGGACACTCTGACCGTGGGTGACGCGTGTTATGATTCATAGCCGTTTAAGGCACTTGGTAAACAGTGTGGTCATGGTCAGTGGCACATGCCAACTTTGTCAAGGCATTGCGCACAATAGCCGTGCCAAGCTACCGGTTTTTACCTTGTGTATACCTGTAAGGTCATGCATATTAGATGTGCACTGTGACTGGGCACTCTGACCGTGGCTGACTCGAGTTACGATTCGTAGAAGTCAAAGTCACTTGGTAAACATTGTGGTCATTGTCAGTGGCACATGCCAACTTTGTCAAGTAATTGCGCACAATAGCCAAACCGAGACACCAGTATTCTACCTTGTTTGTCCCTGAAACATCATGCCTAATACATCTGCACTGTGATTGGACACTCTGACCGTGGCTGACTCGTGTTATGATCAATAGAAGTAAAAGTCACTTGGATACACTTGTCGTCATGGTCATTGGCACATGCCAACTTTGTCATGGTATTGCGCACAATAGCCACACCGAGCCACCCCTATTCTACCCTGTCTGCACCTTCAAGATCATGCCCAGTACATATGCACTTTGATCGGACACTCAGACCATGGGTGACGCGTGTTATGATTCGTACCGTTTAAGGTACTTGGTAAACAGTGTGGTAATGGACAGTGGCACATGCCAGCTTTTCCAAGGCTTTGCGCACAATAGCCATGCCAAGCCACCGGTTTTTTGCCTTTTTTATACCTGCAAGGTCGCGCATATTAGATGTGTACTATGTTTGGGCACCCTGATTGTGGCTGACTCGTGTTACGATTCGTAGAAGTTAAAGTCACTTGGTAACCTTTGTGATCATGGTCAGTGGCACATGCCAACTTTGTCAAGGCATTATGCATAATAGCCACACCGAGCCACCAGTGTTCTACCTTTTTTGCACCTTCAAGATCATTCCTAGTACATCTGCACAGTGATTGGACACTCTGACCGTGGCTGACGCGTGTTATGATTTGTAGCCGTTTAAGGTACTTGGTAAACAGTGTGGTCATAGTCAGTGGCACATGCCAGCTTTGTCGAGACATTGCGCACAATAGCCGTGCCAAGCCACCGGTTTTTTACATTGTGTATACCTGTAAGGTCATGCATATTAGGTGTGCACTGTGATTGGGCACTTTGACCATGGCTGACTTGTGTTACGATTCGTAGAGGTTAAGGTCACTTGGTAAGCTTTGAGGTCATGGTCAGTGGCACATGCCAACGTTGTCAAGTAATTGCACAAAAAAGCCAAACGGAGACAACAGCGTTCTACCTTGTTTGTTCCTGCAAGATCATGCCTAGTACATCTGCACTGTGATTGGTCACTCTGACCGTGGCTGACTCGTGTTATGATCAATAGAAGCAAAAGTCACTTGGATACATTTGTGGTCATGGTCAGTGGCACATGCCAACTTTGTCAAGGCATTGCGCACAATAGCCACACCGAGCCACCAGTATTCTACCTTGTTTGTACCAGTAAGATCATGCCTAGTACATGTGCACTGTGATTGGACACTCTGACCGTGGTTGACTCGTGTTAGGAGTCATATCCGTTTAATGTACTTGGTACACTTAATGGTCATGGTCAGTGGCACATGCCAACTTTGTCCAGGCATTGCGCACAATAATCGTACCAAGCTACCGGTTTTTTACCTTGTTTATTCCTGTGAGGTCATGCCTAGTACATCTGAACTGTGATTGGGCACTCTGACTGTAGCTGACACGTGTTACGATTTGTAGAAAATGAAGTCATTTGGTATACTTTGTGGTCATGGTCAGTAGCACATGCCAACTTTGTCAAGGCATTCCGCATAATAGCCACACCGAGCCACCAGTATTCTACCTTGTTTGTACCTTCAAGATCATGCCTAGTACACCTGCACAGTGATTGGATACTCTGACCGTGGGTGACGCGTGTTATGATACGTAGCGGTTTAAGGTACTTGGTAAACAGTGTGGTCATGGTCAGTGGCACATGCCAACTTTGTCAAGACATTGCGCACAATAGCCGTGCCAAGCCACCAGTTTTCTACCTTCTTTATACCTGCAAGGTCATGCATATTAGACGTGCACTATGCTTGGGCACTCTGAATGTGGCTGACTCGTGTTACCATTCCTAGAAGTTAAAGTCACTTGGTAAACTTTGTGGTCATGGTCAGTGGCACATGCCAACTTTGTCAAGTCATTGCACAAAATAGCCACACCGAGACACCAGTATTCTACCTTGTTTGTACCTGCAAGATCATGCCTAGTACATCTGCACTGTGATTGGTCACTCTGACCGTGGCTGGCTCTTGTCATGAGTCATAGCCGTTTAAGGTATTTGGTAGACTTTGTGGTCATGGTCAGTGGCACATGCCAACTTTGTCAAGGCATTGCGCACAATAGTCGTGCCAAGCCACCAGTTTTTTACCTTGTTTATTCTTGTAAGGTCATGCCTAGTACATCTGAACTGTGATTGGGCACTCTGACAGTAGCTGACACATGTTACGATTTGTAGAAAATAAAGTCACTTGGTATACTTTGTGGTCATGGTCAGTGGCACATGCCAGCTTGGTCAAGGCATTGCGCACATTAGGCGTGCCAAGCCACCACGTTTTTTCCTTTTTTATACCTGCAAGGTCATGCATATTAGATGTGCACTGTGATCTGGCACTCTGACCGTGGTTGACTCATGTTACGATTCATATAAGTTAAAGTCACTTGGTAAACTTTGTGGTCATGGTCAGTGGCACATGCCAACATTGTCAACGCATTGCGCACAATAGCCATTCCGAGCCACCAGTATTCTATTTTGTTTGAACCTGCAAGATCATTCCTAGTACATCTGCATTGTGATTGGACACTCTGACCGTGGTTGACTCGTATTATGATTATTAGATGTAAAAGACAATTGGATACATTTGTGGTCATGGTCAGTGGCACATGCCAACTTTGTCAAGGCATTGCGCACAATAGCCACACCGAGCCACCCGTATTCTACCTTTTTTGCACCTGCAAGATCATGCCTAATACATCTGCACTGTAATTGGACACTTTGACCATGGGTGACGCGTGTTATGATTCATACCCGTTTAAGGCACTTGGTAAACAGTGTGGTCATGGTCAGTGGCACATGCCAACTTTGTCAAGGCATTGCGCACAATAGCCGTGCCAAGCCACCGCTATTTTACCTTGTTTATACCTGCAAGGTCATGCATATTAGATGTGCATTGTGATTGGGCACTCTGAATGTGGCTGAATCGTGTTACGATTCGTAGACGCTAAAGCCTTGGCACCGGTATTTTACCTTGTTACGATTTGTAGAAAATAAAGTCACTTGCTAAACTTTGTGGTCATGGTCAGTGGCACATGCCAACTTTGTCAAGGCATTGCGCACAATAGCCGGGCCAAGCCACCGGTTTTTTACCTTGTTTATACCTGCCAGGTCATGTATATTAAATGTGGACTGTTATTGGGCACTCTGCCTGTCGTTGACTCGTGTTACGATTTGTAGAAGTTAAAATCACTCGGTAAACTTTGTGGTCATGGTCAGTGGCACATGCCAACATTGTCAAGGCACTGCCCACAATAGCCATTCCGAGCCACCAGTATTCTACCTTGTTCGAACCTGTAAGATCATGCCCAGTACATCTGCACTGTGATTGGACACTCTGACTGTGGCTGACTCATGTTATGATCAATGTATGTAAAAGTCACTTGGATACATTTGTGGTCATGGTCAGTGGCACATGCCAACTTTTTCAAGGCATTGCGTACAATAGCCACACCGAGCCACCAGTATTCTACCCTGTTTTATACCTGCAAGCTCATGCCCAGTATATCTGCACTGTGATTGGACACTCTGCCCGTGGCTGACTCGTATTGTGATTCATAGCCATATAAGGTACTTAGTAAACGCTGTGGTCATGGTCAGTGGCACATGCCAACTTTGTCAAGGCATAGAGCAAAATGGCCACACCGAGCCACCAGTATTCTACCTTGTTTGTACCTGCAAGATCATACCTAGCAGATCTGTATTGTGATTGGACACTCTGACCGTGGCTGACTGGTGCTATGATCAATAGAAGTAAAAGTCACTTGGATATATTTGTGGTCACGGTCAGTGGCACATGCCAACTTTGTCAAGGAATTGCGCACAATAGCCACACCGAGCCACCAGTATTCTACCCTTTTTAAGCCTGTATGTTCATGCCCAGTATATCTGCACTGTGACTGGACACTCTAACTGTGGCTGACTTGTGTTATGATTCATAGCCGTTAAATGTACTTGGTAAACTTTGTGGTCATGGTCAGTGGCACATGCATACTTTGTCAAGGCATTGCGCACAATAGCCGTGCCAAGCCACCGGTTTTTTGCCTTTTTTGTACCTGCAAGGTCATGCATATTAGATGTGCGTTTTGATTGGGCACTCTGACCGTGGCTGACTCGTGTTATGATTGGTAGAAGTCAAAGTCACTTGGTAAACTTTGTCGTCATGGTCAGTGGCACATGCCAACTTTGTACAGGCATTGCGCACAATAGCCACACCAAGCCACCAGTATTCTACCTTGTTTGTACCTGCAAGAGCATGCCTAGTACATCTGCACTGTGATTGGACACTGTGACCGTGGCTGACTCATGGTATGATCAATAGAAGTAACAGTCACTTGGTCACATTTGTGGTCATGGTCAGTGGCACATGCCAACTTTGTCAAGGCATTGCGCACAATAGCCACACCGAGCCACCTGTATTTTACCTTGTTTAAACATGTAAGGTCATGCCCAGTATATCTGCACTGTGATTGGACACTCTGACCGTGGCTGACTCGTGTTATGATTCATATCCGTTTAAGGTACTTGGTAGACTTTGTGGTCATGGTCAGTGGCACATGCCAACTTTGTCAAGGCATTGCGCACAATAGCCGGGCCAAGCCACCAGTTTTGAAGCTTGTTTATACCTGCACGGTAATGCATATTAGATGTGCCTTGTGATTGGGCACTCTGACCGTGGCTGACTCGTGTTACGATTCGTAGCAGTTAAAGTCACCTGGTAAACTTTGTGGTCATTGTCAGTGGCACATGCCAATTTTGTCAATGCATTGCGCACAATAGCCGTGCCAAGCCACCGGTTTTTTACCATGTTTATACCTGCAAGGTCGTGCATGTTACATGTGCACTGTGCTTGGGCACTCTGACGGTGGCTGACTCGTGTTCTGATTCGTATAAGTTAAAGTAACTTGGTAAACTATGTGGTCATGGTCAGTGGCACATGCCAACTTTGTCAAGGCATTGCCAAAATAGCCACACCAAGCCACTGGTGTTTTACCATGTTTGTACCTGCAATATCATGCTTAATACATCTGCACTGTGATTGGACACTCTGACTGTGGCTGACTCGTGTTATGATGAATAGACGTAAACGTCACTTGGATACATTTGTGGTCATGGTCAGTGGAACATGCCAACTTTGTCAGGGCATTGCGCACAATAGCCACACCGAGCCACCCGTACTCCACATTGTTTGTATTTACAAGATCATGCCTAGTACATCTGCACTGTCATTGGACACTGTGACCGTGGCTGACTCGTGTTATGAGTCATAGCTGTTTAAGGTACTTGGTAAACTTTGTGGTCATGGTCAGTGGAACATGCCAACTTTGTCAAGGCATTGCGCACAATAGCCATGCCAAGCCACCAGCTTTTTACCTTGCTTGTACCTGAAACGTCATGCCTAGTACATTTGAACTGTGATTGGGCACTCTGACTGTGGCTGACTGGTGTTACGATTCGTAGAAGTTAAAGTCACTTGGTAAAAGTTGTGGTCATGGTCAGTGGCACATGCCAATTTTGTCAAGGCATTGCGCACAATAGCCGTGCCAAGCCATCGGTTTTGTACCTTGTGTATACCTGTAAGGTCATGCACATTAGATGTGCACTGTGATTGGGCACTCTGACCGTGGCTGTCTTGTGTTACGATTCGTAGAAGTTAAAGTCACTTGGTAAACTTTGTGGTCATGGTCAGTGGCACATGCCAATTTATCAAGGCATTGCGCACAATAGCCACACCGAGCCACCAGTATTCTACCTTGTTTTTACCTGTGAGCTCATGCCCAATATATCTGCACTGTGATTGGACACTGTATATTAGACGTGCACTTCGATTGGGTACTCTGACCGTGGCTGACTCGTGTAATGATTCGTAGAAGTTAAAGTCACTTAGTAAACTTTGTGGTCATGGTCAATGGCACATGCCAACCTTGTCAAGGCATTGCACACAATAGCCACACCATGCCACCAGTAATCTACCTTTTTTGTACCTTCAAGATCCTGCCTAGTACATCTGCACTGTGATTCGGCACTCTGACCATGGCTGACTCGTGTTATGATCAATAGCAGTAAAACTCACTTGGATACATTTGTGGTCATGGTCAGTGGCACATGCCAA
>SZWC01010055.1:18611-43604 GCA_023375785.1 Penium margaritaceum
TGGTAAACTTTGTGGTCATGGTCAGTGGCACATGCCAACTTTGTCAAGGCATTGCGCACAATAGCCGTGCCAAGACACTGGTTTTTAAACTTGTGTATACCTACATGGTCATGCATATTAGATGTGTACTGTGATTGGGCACTATGACCGTGGCTCACTCGTGTTACGATTCGTAGAAGTTAAAGTCACTTGGTAAACTTTGTGGTCATGGACTGTGGCACATGCCAACTTTGTCAAGGCATTGCGCACACTAGCCACACCAAGGCACAGGTGTTTTACCTTGTTTGCACCTGCAAGATCATGCCTAATACATCTGCACTGTGATTGGACACTCTGACGGTGGCTGACTTGTGTTATGATCAATAGACGTAAACGTCACTTGGTAAACTTTGTGGTCATGGTCAGTGGCACATGCCAATTTATCAAGGCATTGCGCACAATAGCCACACCGAGCCACCAGTATTCTACCTTGTTTTTACCTGTGAGGTCATGCCCAGTACATCTGCACTGTGATTGGACACTCTATATTAGACGTGCACTTCGATTGGGTACTCTGACCGTGGCTGACTCGTGTAATGATTCGTAGAAGTTAAAGTCACTTAGTAAACTTTGTGGTCATGGTCAATGGCACATGCCAACCTTGTCAAGGCATTGCACACAATAGCCACACCGTGCCACCAGTAATCTACCTTTTTTGTACGTTCAAGATCCTGCCTAGTACATCTGCACTGTGATTCGGCACTCTGACCATGGCTGACTCGTGTTATGATCAATAGCAGTAAAACTCACTTGGATACATTTGTGGTCATGGTCAGTGGCACATGCCAGCTTTCTCAAGGCATTGGGCACAATAGCCACACCGAGCCACTTGTATTATAGCTTATACGTGCAAGGTCTTGCCCAGTATATGTGCACTGTGATTGGACACTCTGACTGTGGTTGACTCATGTTATGATTCATAGCCGTTTAAGGTACTTGGTAAACTTTGTGGTCATGGTCAGTGGCACATGCCAACTTTGTTAAGGCATTGCGCACAATAGCCGTGCCAAGACACTGGTTTTTTAACTTGTGTATACCTACACGGTCATGCATATTAGATGTGTACTGTGATTGGGCACTATGACCGTGGCTCACTCGTGTTACGATTCGTAGAAGTTAAAGTCACTTGGTAAACTTTGTGGTCATGGACTGTGGCACATGCCAACTTTGTCAAGGCATTGCGCACAATAGCTACACCGAGCCACCAATGTTATATCTTGTTTGCACCTGCAAGATCATTCCCAGTACATGTGCATTGTGATTGGACACTCTGATCGTGGCTGACTCATGTTATGATCAAAAGAAGCAAATGTCACTTGGATACACTTGTGGTCATGGTCAGTGGCACATGCCAACTTTGTCAAGGCATTGCACACAATAGCCACACCGAGCTACCAGTATTCTACCTTGTTTATACCTGTAATGTCATGCCCAGTATATCTGCACTGAGATTAGACACTCTGATCGTGGCTGACTCGTGTTATGACTCATAGCTGTTTAAGGTACTTGGTAAACTTTGTGGTCATGGTCAGTGGCACATGCCAACTTTGTCAAGGCATTGCGCACAATAGTCGTGCCAAGCCACCGGTCTTTTACCTTGTTTATACCTGCAAGGTCATGCATATTAGATATGCACTGTGATTGGGCACTCTGAATGTAGCTGACTCGTGTTACGATTCGTATAAGTTAAAGTCACTTGGTAAACTTTGTGGTCATGGTCAGTGCCACATGCGAACTTTGTCAATGCATTGCGCACAATACCGTGCCAAGCCACCGGTTTTTTACCTTGTTTATACCTGCACGATCATGCATGTTAGATGTGCACTTTGATTGGGCACTCTGACCATGGCTGACTTGTGTTACGATTCGTAGAAGTTGAAGACACTTGGTAAACTTTGTGTTCATGGTCAGCGGCACATGCAAACTTTGTCAAGGCATTGCGCATAATAGCCACACCAAGCCACCGGTGTTTTACCTTGTTTGCACCTGCAAGATCATGCCTAATACATCTGCACTGTGATTGGACACTCTGAACGTGGCTGACTCGTGTTATGACCAATAGACGTAAACGTCACTTTGATACATTTGTGGTCATGGTCAGTGGCACATGCCAACTTTGTCAAGGCATTGCGCACAATAGCCACAACGAGCCACCAGTATTCAAACTTGTTTATACCTGTGAGGTCATGCCCAGTATATCTGCACTGTGATTGGACACTCTGACCGTGGCTGACACGTATTATAATTCATATCCGTTTAATGTACTTGGTAATCTTTGTGGTCATGGTCAGTGGCACTTGCCAACTTTGTCAAGGCATTGCGCACAACAGCCATGCTAATCCACCGGTGTTTTACCTTGTTTATACAAGAAAGGTCATGTATATTAGATGTGTACTATGATTGGACACTCTGATCGTGGCTGACTCGTGTTACGATTCGTAGAAGTTAAAGTCACTTGGTAAACTTTGTGATCATGGTCAATGGCGCATGCCAGCTTTGTCAAGGCATTGCGCACAATAGCCACACTGAGCCACCGATATTCTACCTTGTTTGCACCTTCAAGATCATGCCTAGTACATCTGCACTGTGATTGGACAATCTGACCATGGATGACGCGTGTTATGATTCATAGCCGTTTAAGGTACTTGGTAAACAGTGTGGTCATGGTCATTGGCTCATGCCAACTTTGTCAAGGCATTGCGCACAATAGCCGTGCCAAGACACTGGTTTTTTACCTTCTTTATACCTGCAAGGTCATGCATATTATATGTGCACTGTGATTGGGCACTCTGAATGTGGCTGACTCGTGTTACGATTCGTAAAAGTTAAGGTCACTTGGTAAACTTTGTGGTCATGGTCAGTGGCACATGCCAACTTTGTCAAGGCATTGCGCACAAGAGCCGTGCCAAGCCACCGGTTTTTTTCCTTGTGTATACCAGCAAGGTCATGCATATTAGATGTGCACTGTGATTGGGCACTCTGACCGTGGCTGACTTGTATTAAGATTCGTAGAAGTTAAAGTCACTTGGTAAACTTGGTGGTCATGGTCAATGGCACATGCCAACTTTGTCAAGGCATTGCGCAAAATAGCCACACCGAGCCACCAGTATTCTACCTTGTCTATGTCAGAGTAAAGCAAAGATGACCACAATCAGGTGATGGTACCTCACCGGGATGTTCGAGGGAATACTCTCAATAAAGGTTCAACTTCGGCACAAACCACCTCGGTGATAGCTCCGAAGAATCCGTCAACGGTCACCGACCGACCAACAGACATTTGACCGAGTCATCCCCTAATAAAGTGACACCTGTCACCCGCGTCCGGCTAGCGGCAAGAAGCCGTTGTCTCGTTCGTTAGTTCTGTTCTGCCTTTTATACAGAGTATATTGATTTCCTCAAGTTAACCATAACAATTCTGCCAATCCTGTTCCGCTTTGGTTCCACGGCTTCGCCACCGTATCTTTGCTCTGCTCGTACTTCACATCTCCTGCCTTTGCTAGCATCTCATAGCTCTCAACTCTTTGCTTTGTCACTCTCGTTCCTTCACTCAGTCCGCAATCCGTCATCACTCATTTTACTCTCAGACTCCCTCTCCCTCTCTCTACCTCATCTCAACCCCTATCAAGCTCTGCGACTAACTCCTCGGGACCGCTCTTGCTTATGTCACTTTGGTGACGGCCTTGTACTTGTTCCGATGCTTCTACTTACTTCTGCCACTGCTGCTCTCATGCCTGCATTCTTCTGACATGGTATCAGAGCATCAGGCGACATCACCTGGTGCCCCGTGACCGAGTCATCGCTCTGCCATCACCATTACGTCCTCTGTTGAGTCTGCCCGCATCCGCCGCTGTTACCACCACTTCGCATTTCTCCACTTCATCAGCAGCTGACATCTGCAGCACCGCTTGAAGTGCTCCCCGCGCTGAAGCACGGCCTCATCATCCTAAGGAAGCCCTGCGCCCAGTCCGCGCCCGTGGCCAACAAATGGTGACCTGCCGAACATAACAGCCGCAAGCAGCTCCCAAGCCGTCACCTACTGTCAACATCCGAGAAGCTTCCTACCGCCCGCCATCTGCTACCTCTCATCACCTCGGTCGTCGCAAGTGCCTCCGCCATTCTCCTCTCCCCTCGTCAACCTCATCTGCTCCATCTGCCCCATCGGCATCAGTCTCCTCGCATCCGTTGTGTGGCGTTGCATCCTGGAACTCTGTTCTCGTGTCATCAGCAGCAGCAGCGCAACTCTCGCCGTCACGACATCGGACACCTTCAGTCTTCTTGCTCCCATTGCGAGCCAGCTGGGGAACAAGCCGTCACTCTCCTGACATCAGCGGCCCAGTGCCCCTGCTTGCCATATGACTTTCTTTGCTGCAACCGACTTCCTCTAGCTGCCAGGATATCGGACACCACCAGTCTTCCTGCCCGTCGGTCTCGGGCCAACTGGGGAACAAGCCGTCACTCTCCTGATTAGCGGAGTACTCGGTTGCCTCGCTCGTGCTTCCCATCGCGCCACCATCCTCTGCCGCCCGCACCCTCCATCCTCCTCCTTCGGACACCCTCCTCATCGTCACCAGACAAAGTTGGCATGTGCCACTGACCATGACCACAAAGCTTACCAAGTGATGTTAGCTTATACGAAACATAACACGAGTCAGCCACGTTCAGAGTGCCCAATCACAGTTCAGATGTACTAGGCATGACCTTGTAGGTATAAACAAGGTAAAAAACTGGTGGCTTGGCACAGCGTTTGTGCGCAATGCCTTGACAAAGTTGGCATGTGCCACTGACCATGACCGCAAAGTTTACCAAGTGACTTTAAGTTATATGAATCGTAACACGAGTCAGCCACAGTCAGAGTGCCCAATCACAGTTAAGATGTACTAGGTATGACCTTGCAGTTATAAACAAGGTAAAAAACTGGTGGCTTGGCACGGCTACTGTGCGCAATGCCTTGACAAAGTTGGCATGTGCCACTGACCATGACCACAAAGTTTACCAAGAACCTTAAATGGCTATGATTCATAACACGAGTCTGCCACGGTCAGAGTGTCGAATCATAGTGCAGGTATACGGGCATGACGTTACAGGTATTAGAAAGGTAGAAAACTGGTGGCTCGGTGTGGCTATTGTGTGCAATACCCTGACAAAGTTGGCATGTGCCACTGACCATGACGACAAATGTATCCAAATCACTCTTACTTCTATTAATCATAACACGAGTCAACCACGGTCAGAGTGTCCAATCACAGTGCGGATGTACTAGGCATGATCTTGTAGGTTCAAACAAGGTAGAATATTGGTGGCTTGGTGTGGCTATTTTGCACTATGCCTTGACAAAGTTGGCATGTGCCACTGAGAATGACCACAAATGTATCCAAGTGACTTTTACTTCTCTGGATCATAACACGAGTCAGCCACGGTCAGACTGTCCAATCACAGTGCAGATGTACTAGGCATGATCCTACAGGTGCAAACAAGGTCGAATACTGGTGGCTCCGTTTGGCTATTGTGCGCAATGCCTTGACAAAGTTGGCATGTGCCACTGACCATGACCACAAATGTATCCAAGTGACGTTTACTTCTATTGATCATAACACGAGCCAGCCACGGTCAGGGTGTCCAATTACAGTGCAGCTATAGTAGGCATAATCTTGCAGGTTCAAAAAAGGTAGAATACTGGTGGCTCGATGTGGCTATTATGCGCAATGCCCGGACAAAGTTGGCATGTGCCACTGATCATGACCACAAAGTTTACCAAGTGACATTAACTTCTACAAATTGTAACACGAGTCAGCCACGGTCAGAGTGCCCAATCACAGCGCAAATATAATATGCATGACCTTGCAGGTATAAACAAGGTAAAATACCGGTGGCTTGGCACGGCTATTGTACGCAATGCCTTGACAAAGTTGGCATGTGCCACTGCCATGACCACAAAGTTTACCAAGTACCTTAAACGGATATGAATCATTACACGAGTCAGCCACGGTCGGAGTGTCCAATCTCATTGTACATATACTGGGCATGACTCTGCACGTATAAGCTAGAATACTGGTGGCTCGGTGTGGCTATTGTGTGCAATGCCTTGACAAAGTTGGCATGTGCCACTGACCATGACCATGAATGTATCCATGTGAGTTTTACTTCTATTGATCATAACACGAGTCAGCCACGGTCAGAGTGCCCAATCACAGTGCAGATGTACTAGGCATGATCTTGCAGGTGCAGACAAGGTAGAATACCGGTGGCGCGGTGTGGCTATTGTGCGCAATGCCTTGACAAAGTTGGCATGTGCCACTGACCATGACCACAAAGTTTACCAAGTGACTTTAACTTCTACGAATTGTAACACGAGTCAGCCACAGTCGGAGTCCCAAATCACAGTGCACATCTAACATGCATTACTTTGCGGGTATAAACAAGGTAAAAAACTGGTGGCTTGGTACGGCTATTGTGTGCAATGCCAAAACAAAGTTGGCATGTGCGACTGCCATGACCACAAGGTTTACCAAGTGACTTTAAACTATACGAATCGTAACACGAGTCAGCCACAGTCATAGTGCCCAATCACAGTTCAGATGTACTAGGCATGACCTTGCACGTATAAACAAGGTAAAGAACCGGTGGCTTGGCACGGCTATTGTGCACAATGCCTTGACAAATTTGGCATGTGCCACTGACCATGACCACAAAGTTTACCAAGTACCTTAAACAGATATGAATCATAACACGAGTCAGCCACTATCAGAGTGTCCAATCACAGTGCAGACATACAGGGCATGACCTTACAGGTATAAACAGGGTAGAATACTGGTGGCACGGTGTGGCTATTGTGTGCAATGCCTTGACAAAGTTGGCATGTGCCACTGACCATGACCACAAATGTATCCAAGTGACTTTTACTTCTATTGATCATAACACGAGTCAGCCACGGTCAGAGAGTCCAATCACAGTGCAGATGTAGTAGGCATGATCTTGCAGGTGTAAACAAAGTAGTATACTGGTGGCTTGTTGTTGCCTTGACAAAGTTGGAATGTGCCACTGAACATGACCACAAAGTTTAACGAGTGACTTTAACTTCTACAAACCGTAACAAGAGTCAGCCACAGTCAGAATGCCCAGTCACAGTGCACAGCTAATATGCATGACCTTGCACGTATAAACAAGGTAAGGAACTAGAGGCTTGGCACGGCTATTGTGCGCAATGCCTTGACAAAGTTGGCATGTGCCACTGACCATGACCACAACGTTTACCAAGTACATTAAACGGCTATGAATCTTAACACAAGTCAGCCACGGTCAGAGTGTCCCATCACAGTGTAGATTTAGTGGGCATGACCTTGCAGGTAGATACAAGGTATACTACTGGTGGCTTGGTGTGGCTATTGTGTGCAATGCCTTGACAAAGTTGGCATGTGCCACTGACCATGACCACAAATGTATCCAAGTGGCCTTTACTTCTATTGATCATAACACAAGTCAGCCACGGTCAGAGTGTCCAATCACAGTACAGATGTACTAGGCATGATCTTGCAGGTGCAAACAAGGTAGAATACCGGTGGCTCAGTGTGGCTATTGTGCGCAATGCCTTGATGAAGTTGGCATGTGCCACTGACCATGACCACAAAGTTTACCAAGTGACTTTAACGTATAGGAATCGTAACACAAGTCAGCCACAGTTAATGTGCCCAATCACAGTTCAGATGTACTATGCATGACCTTGCAGGTATAGAAAATGTAAAAATCCGGTCGCTTGGCACGGCTATTGTGCGCAATGCCTTGACAAAGTTGGCACGTGCCACTGACCATGACCACAAAGTTTACCAAGTACCTTAAACGGCTATGAATCATAACATGAGTCAGCCACGGTCAAAGTGTCCATTCACAGTGTAGATGTAATAGGCATGATCTCGCTGGTTTAAACAAGGTAGGATACTGGTGGCTCGATTGGCTATTGTGCGCAATGCCTTGACAAAGTTGGCACGTGCCACTGACCATGACCACAAAGTTTACCAAGTACCTTAAACGGCTATGAATCATAACACAAGTCAGCCACGGTCAGAGTGTCCAATCACAGTATAGATATACTGGGCATGAACTTCCAGGTATAAACAAGGTAGAATACTGGTGGCTTGGTGTGGCTATTGTGCGCAATGCCTTGACAAAGCTGGCATGTGCCACAGACCATGACCACAAATGCTTCCAAGTGACTTTTACTTCTATTCATCATAACACGAGTCAGCCACGGTTAGAGTGTCCAATCATAGTGCAGATGTATTAGGCATGATCTTGCAGGTACAAACAAGGTAGAATACTGGTGGCTTGATGTGGCTATTGTGCGCAATGCCTTGACAGAGTTGGCATGTTCCACTGACCAAGACCACAAGTGTATCCAAGTGACATTTACTTCTATTGATCATAACACGAGTCAGCCACGGTCAAAGTGCCCAATCACAGTGCACATCTAACATGNCAATGCCTTGACAAAGTTGGCATGTGCCACTGAACATGACCACAAATGTATCCAATTGTCTTTTACTTATATTGATCATAACACGAGACAGCCACGGTCAGAGAGTCCAATCAGAGTGCAGATGTACTAGGCTAGATCTTGCAGGTACAAACTAGGTAGAATACTGGTGGCTCGGTGTGGCTATTGTGCGCAAGGCCTAGACAAAGGCGGCATGTGCCACTGACCATGACCACAACGTTTACCATGACCACAACGCAAGGCCTAACATCTACACTGTGAGTGGACACTCTGATCGTGGCTGACTCGTGTTATGATCCGTAGAAGTCAAAGTCACATGGTAAACGCTATGGTCCTGGTCAGTGGTACATAACAACTTTGTCAAGGCATTGCGCACAAAAGCCGTGCCAAGCCACCCGTTTGTTACCTTTTTTATACCTGCAAGGTCATGCATATTAGATGTGCACTGCAATTGGGTACTCTGACCGTGGCTGACTCGTGTTATCATTCGTAGAAGTTAAAGTCACTTGGTAAACTTTGTGGTCATGTTTAGTTGAACATGCCAACTTTCTCAAGGCATTGCCCACAATAGCCACACCGAGCCACTAGTATTCTACCTTGTTTGCACCTGCAAGATCATGCCTAGTACATCTGCACTGTGATTGGACACTCTGACCGTGGCTGACTAATGATATGATTCGTAGAAGTTTAAGTCACTTGGTAAACTTTGTGGTCATGCTCAGTGGCACATTCCAACTTTGTCAATGCATTGCGCACAATAGCCATGCCAAGCCACCAGTTCTTTTTACCCTTTTTTATACATGCAAGGTCAGACATAGTAGATGTGCACTGTGATTGGGTACTCTGGCCGTGGCTGACTCGTGTTATGATTTGTAGAAGTTCAAGTCACTTGGTAAACTTTGTTGTCATGGTCTGTGGCACGTGCCATTTTTGTCAAGGCATTGTGCACAGTAGCCGTGCCAAGCCACCAGTATTCTGCCTTGTTCATACCTTGAAGTTCATCCCTAGTACACGTGCACTGTGATTGGACACTCTGACCGTGGCTGACTCGTATTCGTGGTCGTGGTCAGTGGCACATGCCAACATTGTCAAGGCATTCTGCACAATAGTCACACCGAGCTACCAGTATTCTACCTTGTTTGCACCTGCAAGATCATGCCTAATACATCTGCACTGTGACTGGACACTCTGACCGTGGCTGACTCGTGTCATGATCAATAGAAGTAAAAATCACTTGGATACATTTGTGGTCATGGTCAGTGGCACATGCCAACCTTGTCAAGGCATTGCGCACAAAAGCTGCACCAAGCAACCCGTATTCTACATTGTTTGTACCTGCAAGGTCATGCCCAGTATATCTGCACTGTGCTTGGACACTCTGACCGTAGTTGAGTCGTGTTATGATCAATAGAAGTAAAAGTCACTTGGATACATTTTTAGTTATGGTCAGTGGCACATGCCAACTTTGTCAAGGCATTGTGCACAATAGGCAAACCGAAGCACCAGTATTCTACCTTGTTTCTACCTGTAAGGCCATGCCCAGGATATCTGCACTGTGATTGGACACTCTGACCGTGGCTGACTTGTGTTATGATTCATAGCCGTTTAAGGTACTTGGTAAACGTTGTGGTCATGGTCAGTGGCACATGCCAACTTTGTCAAGGCATTGCGCACCATAGCCACACCGAGCCACCAGTATTCTACCTTGTTTGCACCTGCAAGATCATGCCTAATACATCTGCACTGTGACTGGACACTCTGACCGTGGCTGACTCGTGTCATGATCAATAGAAGTAAAAATCACTTGGATACATTTGTGGTCATGGTCAGTGGCACATGCCAACTTTGTCTAGGTATTGCGCACAATAGCCACACCGAGCCACTAGTATTCTATCTTGTTGGCACCTGTAAGATCATGCCTAGTACATCTGCACTGTGATTGGACACTTTGACCGTGGCTGACTCATGTTATGATTCATAGCCGTTTAAGGTACTTGGTAAACGTTGTGGTCATGGTCAGTGGCACATGCCAACTTTGTCTAGGTATTGCGCACAATAGCCACACCGAGCCACTAGTATTCTATCTTGTTGGCACCTGTAAGATCATGCCTAGTACATCTGCACTGTGATTGGACACTTTGACCGTGGCTGACTCATGTTATGATTCATAGCCGTTTAAGGTACTTGGTAAACGTTGTGGTCATGGTCAGTGGCACATGCCAACTTTGTCTAGGTATTGCGCACAATAGCCACACCGAGCCACTAGTATTCTATCTTGTTGGCACCTGTAAGATCATGCCTAGTACATCTGCACTGTGATTGGACACTTTGACCGTGGCTGACTCATGTTATGATTCATAGCCGTTTAAGGTACTTGGTAAACGTTGTGGTCATGGTCAGTGGCACATGCCAACTTTGTCTAGGTATTGCGCACAATAGCCACACCGAGCCACTAGTATTCTATCTTGTTGGCACCTGTAAGATCATGCCTAGTACATCTGCACTGTGATTGGACACTTTGACCGTGGCTGACTCATGTTATGATTCATAGCCGTTTAAGGTACTTGGTAAACGTTGTGGTCATGGTCAGTGGCACATGCCAACTTTGTCTAGGTATTGCGCACAATAGCCACACCGAGCCACTAGTATTCTATCTTGTTGGCACCTGTAAGATCATGCCTAGTACATCTGCACTGTGATTGGACACTCTGACCGTGGCTGACTCGTGTTATGATCAATAGAAGTAAAAGTCACTTGGATACATTTGTGGTCATGGCCAGTGGCACATGCCAACTTTGTCAATGCATTGCGCACAATAGCCACACCGAGCCACCAGTACTCTACCTTGTCTATACCTGCAAGGTCATGCCCAGTATATCTGCACTGTGATTGGACACTCTGACCGTGGCTGATTCGTGTTATGATTCATAGCCGTTTAAGGTCCTTGGTAAACTTTGTGGTTATGGTCAGTGGCACATGCTAACTTTGTCAAGGCATTGGGCACAATAGCCGTGCCAAGACACTGTTTTTTTTTACCCTGATTATACCTGTAAGGTCATGCATATTAGATGTGCGCTGCGATTGGGCACTCTGACCGTGGCTGACTCTTGTTACGATTCGTAGAAGCTAAAGTCACTTGGTAAACATTTGTGGTCATGGTCAGTGGCACATGCCAACTTTGTCAAGGCATTGCACACAATAGCCACATCAAGCCACCACTATTGTATCTTGTTTGAACCAGCAAGATCATGCCGAGAACATCTGCACTGTGATTGGACACTCTGACCGTGGCTGACTCATGTTGTGATCAATAGAAGTAAAAGTCACTTGGATACATTTGTGGTCATGGTCAGTGGCACATGCCAACTTTGTCAAGGCATTGCGCACCATAGCCACACCGAGCCACCAGTATTCTACCTAGCTTGCACGTGCAAGATCATGCCTAGTACATCTGCACTGTGGTTGGCCACTCGGACCGTGGCTGACTCGTGTTATGATCAATAGAAGTAAAAGTCACTTGGATACATTTGTGGTCATGGTCAGTGGCACATGCCAACTTTGTCTAGGTATTGCGCACAATAGCCACACCGAGCCACTAGTATTCTACCTTGTTTATACCTGCAAGATCATGCCTAGTACATCTGCACGGTGATTGGACACTCTGACCGTGGCTGACTCGTATTATGATCAATAGAAGTAAACGTCACTTGGATACATATGTGGTCATGGTCAGTGGCACATGCCATATTTGTCAATGCATTGTGTACAACAGCCACACCAAGCCACCAGTATTATATTTTGTTTATACCTGCAAGGTCATGCCCAGTATATTTGCACTGTGATTGGACACTCTGACCGTGGCTGACTTGTGTTACGATTCATAGCCGTTTAAGGTACTTGGTAAACTTTGTGGTCATGGTCAGTGGCACATGCCAGCTTTGTCAAGGCATTGCACACAATAACCTTGCCAAGACACCGGTGTTTGACCCTGTAATGACCTGCAAGGTCATGCATGTTAGATGTGCACTGTGATTGGGCACGCTGACCGTGGCTGACTCGTGTTACAATTCGTGGAAGTTAAAGTCACTTGGTAAACATTTGTGGTCATGGTCAGTTGCACATGCCAACTTCGTCAAGGCATTGTGCACAATAGCCACATCGAGCCACCAGCATTCAACCTTGTTTGAACCTGGAAGATTATGCCTAGAACATCTGCACTGTGATTGGACCCTCTGACCGTGGCTGACTCGTGTTATGACCAATAGAAGTGAATGTCACTTGGATACATTTGTGGTCATGGTCAGTGGCACATGCCAATTTTGTCAAGGCATTGCGCACAATAGCCACACCGAGCCAATGGTATTATACCTTGTTTGCACCTGCAAGATCATGCATAGAATATGTGCACTGTGACTGGACACTCTGACCGTGGCTGACTCGTGTTATGATCAATAGAAGTAAAAGTCTCTTGGATATGTTTGTGGTCATGGTCAGTGGCACGTGCCAACTTTGTCAAGGCATTGAGCACAATAGCGACATTGAGCCACCAGTATTCTGCCTTTTTTAAACCTGCAAGGTCATGCCTAGTACATCTACACTGTGTTTGGACACTCTGACCGTTGCTGACTCGTGTTATGATCAGTAGACGTAAAAGTCACTTGGATACATTTGTGGTCATGGTGAGTGGCACATGCCAACCTTGTCAAGCCATTGCGCATAATAGCCACACCGAGCCACCGTTATTCTACCTTGTTTATACCTGCAAGGTCATGTCTAGTATATCTACACTGTGATTTGACCCTCTGACCGTGGCTGACTCGTGTTATGATTCATAGCCGTTTGAGGTACTCGGTAAACTTTGTGGTCATGGTCAGTGGCACATGCTAACTTTGTGAAGGCATTGGGCATAATAGCCGTGCCAAGACACCGGGTTCTTACCCTTTCTATACCTGCAAGGCCATGCATATTAGATGTGCGCTGTGATTGGGCACTCTGGCCGTGGCTGACTCGTGTTACTGTTTGTAGAAGTTAAAGTCACTTGGTAAACATTTGTGGTCATGGTCAGTGGAACATGACAACTTTGTCAGGGCATTGCGCACAATAGCCACATGGAGCCACCAACATTCTACCTTGTTTGAACCTGCAAAATCATGCCTATAACATCTGCACTGTGATTGGACACTCTGACAGTGGCTGACTCGTGTTATGATGAATAGAAGTAAAAGTCACTTGGATACATTTGTGGTCATGGTCAGTGGCACATGCCAACTTTGTCAAGGCATTTTGCGCAATAGCCACACCGAGCCACCAGTATTCTACCTTGTTTGCACCTGCAAGATCATGCCTAGTATATCTGCACTGTGATTGGACACTCTGACCGTGGCTGACTCGTGTTATGATTCATAGCCGTTTAAGGTACTTGGTAAACTTTGTAGTCATTGTCAGTTGCACATGCCAACTTTGTCAAGACATTTTGCACAATAGCCACACCGAGCCACCGGTTTTTTACCTTGTTCATACCTTCAAGATCATGCCTAGTACATCTGGACTGTGATTGGGCACTTTGACTGTGGCTGACTTGTGTTACGACTCGTAGAACGTAGAGTCATTTGGTATACTTTGTCGTCATGGTCAGTGGCACATGCCAACTTTGTCAAGGCAGTGCGCACAATAGCCACACCGATCCACCAGGATTCTACCTTGTTTGCACCTAAAAGCTCATGCCTGGAACATCTGCACTCTGATTGGACACTCTGACTCTGGCTGACTCGTGTTATGATCAATACAAATAAAAGTCACTTGGATACATTTGTGGTCATGGTCAGTGGCACATGGCAACTTTGTCACGGCATTGTACACAATAGCCTCACCGAGTCACCAGTATTCTACCTTGTTTATACGTGTAAGGTCATGCCCAGTATATCTGCACTGTGATTGGACACTCTTACCGTGACTGACTCGTGTTATGATTCATAGCCATGCAAGGTACTTGGTAATCTTTGTGGTCATGTTCAGTGGCACATGCCAACTTTGTCAAGGCGTTGCGCACTAGAGCCGTGCCAAGCCACCAGTTTTTTTCCTTCTTTTTACCTGCAAGGTAATTCATATTAGAATTGGGCTGTGATTGGGCACTCTGACCGTGGCTGACTCGTGTTACGATTCCTATAAGGGAAAGTCACTTGGTAAACTTTGTGGTCATGGTCAGTGGCACATGCCATATTTGTCAAGGCATTGCGCACAATAGCCACACGGAGCCACTAATATTCTACCTTGTTTGAACCTGCAAAATCATGCCTAGTACATCTGCACTGTGATTGGACACTCTGACCGTGGCTGCCTCGTGTTATGAGCAATAGAAGTAAAAGTCACCTAGATACATTTGTGGTCATGGTCAGTGGCACATGCCAACTTTGTCAAGGCATTGTGCACAATAGGCACACCGAGCCACCAGTAGTCTACCTTGTTTGTACCTGCATGGTCATGCCTAGTACATGTGCCCTGTGATTGGATACTCTGACCGTGGCTGACTCGTGTTATGATTCATAGCCGTTTAAGGTACTTGGTAAACTTTGTGGTCATGGTCAGTGGCACATGCCAACTTTGTCAATGCATTGCGCATAATAGACATACTGAGCCACCAGTATTCTACCTTGTTTTTTCCTGCAAGGTCATGTCTAGTATGTCTACACTGTGATTGGACACTCTGACCGTGGCTGACTCGTGTTATGATTCATAGCCGTTTAAGGTACTTGGTAAACTTTGTAGTCATTGTCAGTTGCACATGCCAACTTTGTCAAGACATTGTGCACAATAGCCGTGCCAAGCCACTAATATTCTACCTTGTTTTTACCTACAAGGTCAGGCCCAGTACATCTGAACTGTGATTGGACACTCTGACCGTTGCTGACTTGTGTCATGATTCATAGAAGTAAAAGTCACTTGGATACATTTGTGGTCATGGTCAGTGGCACATGCGAACTTTGTCAAGGCATTGCGCACAATATGCATACCGAGCCACCAGTATTTTACCTTGTTTATACGAGTAAGGTCATGTCCAGCGTATCTGCAATGTGATTGGACATTCTGACCGTGGCTAAGTGTTATGATTCATAGCCGTGTAAGGTACTTGGTAAACTTTGTGGTCATGGTCAGTGGCACATGGCAACTTTGTCACGGCATTGTACACAATAGCCACACCGAGCCACCAGTATTCTACCTTGTTTATACCTGTAAGGTCATGCCCAGTATACCTGAACTTTGATTGGACACTCTGACAGTAGCTGATTTGTGTTATGATTCATAGCCGTTTAAGGTACTTGGTAAACTATGTGGTCATGGTCAGTGGCACATGCCAGCTTTGTCAAGGCATTGCGCACAATAGCCGTGCCAAGCCACCGGTTTTTTTCCTTCTTTTTACCTGCAAGGTAATGCATATTAGAATTAGGCTGTGATTGGGCACTCTGACCGTGGCTGACTTGTGTTACGATTCCTAGAAGGGAAAGTCACTTGGTAAACTTTGTGGTCATGGTCAGTGGCACATGCCATATTTGTCAAGGCATTGCGCACAATAGCCACACGGAGCCACTAATATTCTACCTTGTTTGAACATGCAAAATCATGCCTAGTACATCTGCACTGTGATTGGACACTCTGACCGTGGCTGCCTCGTGTTATGAGCAATAGAAGTAAAAGTCACATAGATACATTTGTGGTCATGGTCAGTGGCACATGCCAACTTTGTCAAGGCATTGTGCACAATAGCCACACCGAGCCACCAGTAGTCTACCTTGTTTGTACCTGCAAGGTCATGCCTAGTACATGTGCCCTGTGATTGGATACTCTGACCGTGGCTGACTCGTGTTATGATTCAAAGCCGTTTAAGGTACTTGGTAAACTTTGTGGTCATGGTCAGTGGCACATGCCAACTTTGTCAATGCATTGCGCATAATAGACATACTGAGCCACCAGTATTCTACCTTGTTTGCACCTGCAAGGTCATGTCTAGTATGTCTACACTGTGATTGGACACTCTGACCGTGGCTGACTCGTGTTATGATTCATAGCCGTTTAAGGTACTTGGTAAACTTTGTAGTCATTGTCAGTTGCACATGCCAACTTTGTCAAGACATTGTGCACAATAGCCGTGCCAAGCCACTAATATTCTACCTTGTTTATACCTACAAGGTCAGGCCCAGTACATCTGAACTGTGATTGGACATTCTGACCGTTGCTGACTTGTGTCATGATTCATAGAAGTAAAAGTCACTTGGATACATTTGTGGTCATGGTCAGTGGCACATGCCAACTTTGTCAAGGCATTGCGCACAATAGGCATACCGAGCCACCAGTATTTTACCTTGTTTATACCAGTAAGGTCATGTCCAGTGTATCTGCACTGTGATTGGACATTCTGACCGTGGCTAAGTGTTATGATTCATAGCCGTGTAAGGTACTTGGTAAACTTTGTGGTCATGGTCAGTGGCACATGCCAATGTTGTCAAGGCAGTGTGCACCATAGCCGTGCCAAGCCACCGATTGTTACCTTGTTTATATCTTGAAGGTCATGCACATTAGATGTGTACTGTGATTGGGCATTCTGACTGTGGCTGACTTGTGTTTCTGTTCGTAGAAGTTAAAGTCACTTGGTAAACATTTGTGGTCATGGTCAGTGGCACATGCCAACATTGTCAAGGCATTGCGCACAATAGCCACATCGAGCCACCAACATTCTACCTTGTTTGAACCTGCAAAATCATGCCTATAACATCTGCACTGTGATTGGACACTCTGACAGTGGCTGACTCGTGTTGTGATCAATAGAAGTAAAAGTCACTTGGATATATTTGTGGTCATGGTCAGTGGCACATGCCAACTTTGTCAAGGCATTGCGCACAATAGCCACATCGAGCCACCAGTATTCTACCTTGTTTGCACCTGCAAGGTCAGGCCTAATATATCTGCACTGTGATTGGACACAGTGACCGTGGCTGACTCGTGTTATGATTCATAGCCGTTTACGATTCTTGGTAAACTTTGTGGTCATGGTCAGTGGCACATGCCAACTGTGTCAAGGCATTGCGCACAATAGCCACACCGAGCCACTGGTTTTTAACCTTGTTCATACCTTCAAGGTCATGCCTAGTACATCTGGACTGTGATTGGGCACTTTGACTGTGGCTGAATCGTGTTACGATTCGTAGAACATAAAGTCATTTGGTAAATTTTGTTGTCATGGTCAGTGGCACATGCCAACTTTGTCAAGGCATTGCGCACAATAGCCACACCGAGCCACCACGATTCTACCTTGTTTGCACCTACAAGCTCATGCCTGTAACATCTGCACTCTGATTGGACACTCTGACTCTGGCTGACTCGTGTTATGATCAATACAAATAAAAGTAATGGGATACATTTGTGGTCATGGTCAGTGGCACATGGCAACTTTGTCACGGCATTCCACACAATAGCCACACCGACCCACCAGTATTCTACCTTGCTTATACCTACAAGATCATGCCTAGTAAATCTGCACTATTAATGGACACTCTGACCGTGGCTGACTTGTGTTACTTCGTAGAAGTTAAAGTCACTTGGTAAACTTTGTGGTCATGGTCAGTGGCACATGCCAACTTATTGAAGGCATTGCGCACAATAGCCACACCAAGCCACCAGTATTATACCTTGTTTATACCCGTAATGTCATGCCCAGTATACCTGAACTGTGATTGGACACTCTGACAGTAGCTGATTTGTGTTATGACTCATAGCCGTTTAAGGTACTTGGTAAACTATGTGGTCATGGTCAGTGGCACATGCCAACTTTGTCAAGGCATTGCGCACAATAGCCGTGCCAAGCCACAGGTTTTTTTCCTTCTTTTTACCTGCAAGGTAATGTATATTAGATGTAGGCTGTGATTGGGCACTCTGACCGTGGCTGACTCGTGTTAGGATTCCTAGAAGTGAAAGTCACTTGGTAAACTTTGTGGTCATGGTCAGTGGCACATGCCATGTTTGTCAAGGCATTGCGCACAATAGCCACACCGAGCCACTAATATTCTACCTTGTTTGAACCTGCAAGATCATGCCGAGTACATCTGCACTGTGATTGGACACTCTGACCGTGGCTGACTCGTGTTACAATTCATAGCCGTTTACTCTACTTGGTAAACTTTGTGGTCATGGTCAGTGGCACATGCCAACTTTGTCAATGCATTGCGCATAAAAGACATACTGAGCCACCAGTATTCTACCTTGTTTTTTCCTGCAAGGTCATGTCTAGTATATCTACACTGTGACTGGACACTCTGACCGTGGCTGACTCGTGTTACGATTCATAGCCGTTTAAGGTACTTGGTAAAGTTTGTGTTCATTGTCAGTTGCACATACCAACTTTGTCAAGACATTGCGCACAATATCCATGCCAAGCCACTAGGTTCGACCTTGTTTATACATACAAGGTCATGCATAGTACATCTGAACTGTGATTGGACACTCTGACTGTTGCTGACTTGTGTCATGATTCATAGAAGTAAAAGTCACTTGGATACATTTGTGGTCATGGTCAGTGGCACATGCTACCTTTGTCAAGGCATTGCGCACAATAGCCACACTGAGCCACCAGAATTCTACCATATTTATACCTGCAAGGTCATGCCCAATATATCTGCACTGTGGTTGGACACTCTGACTGTGGCTGACTCGTGTTATGATTCATAGCCGTTTAATGTACTTGGTAAACTTTGTGGTCATGGTCAGAGGCACATGCCAACTTTGTCAAGGCATTAAGCACAATAGCCGTGCCAAGCCACCGGTTTTCTACCTTTTGTATACCTGCAAGGTCATGCAGATTAGATGTGCGATGTGATTGGGCACTCTGACTGTGGCTGACTCGTGTAACGATTCATAGAAGGTAAAGTCACTTGGTAGACTTTGTGGTCATGGTCAGTGGCACATTCCAACTTTGTTAAGGCATTGCATACAATAGCCGTGCCAAGCCACCGGATTTTTACCTTCTTTATACCTGCAAGGTCATGCATATTAGATGTGCAATGTCATTGGGCACTCTGACCGTGGCTGACTTGTGTGACAATTCCTAGAAATAAAAGTCACTTGGTAAACTATGTGGTCACGATCAGTGGCACATGCCAACTTTGTCAAGGTATTGCGCACGATAGCCACAATGAGCCACCAGTATTCTACCTTGTTTGCACGTGCAAGATCATGCCTAGTACATCTGCATTGTGATTGGACACTCTGACAGTGGCTGACTTGTGTTATGATCAGTAGAAGTTAGAGTCACTTGGATACATTTGTGGTCATGGTCAGTGGGACATGCTACCTTTGTCAAGGCATTGCGCACAATAGCCACACTGAGCCACCAGAATTCTACCATATTTATACGTGCAAGGTCATGCCCAATATATCTGCACTGTGATTGGGCACTCTGACTGTGGCTGACTCGTGTTATGATTTATAGCCGTTTAATGTACTTGGTAAACTTTGTGGTCATGGTCAGAGGCACATGCCAACTTTGTCAAGGCATTAAGCACAATAGCCGTGCCAAGCCACCGGTTTTCTACCTTTTGTATACGTGCAAGGTCATGCAGATTAGATGTGCGATGTGATTGGACACTCCGACCGTGGCTGACTTGTGTTATGATTCATAGCCGTTTAAGTTACTTGGTAAACATTGTGGTCATGGTCAGTGGCGCATGCCAACTTTGTCAAGGCATTGCATACAATAGCCGTGCCAAGCCACCGGATTTTTACCTTCTTAATACCTGCAAGGTCATGCATATTAGATGTGCAATGTCATTGGGCACTTTGACCGTGGCTGACTCGTGTGACAATTCCTAGAAGTTAAAGTCACTTGGTAAACTATGTGGTCACGATCAGTGGCTCATGCCAACTTTGTCAAGGTATTGCGCACGATCGCCACAATGAGCCACCAGTATTCTACCTTTTTTGCACCTGCAAGATCATGCCTAGTACATCTGCACTGTGATTGGACACTCTGACAGTGGCTGACTTGTGTTATGATCAGTAGAAGTTAAAGTCACTTGGATACATTTGTGGTCATGGTCAGTGGCACTTGCCAACTTTGTTGATGCATTGCGCACAATAGTCACACCGAGCTACCAGTTTTCTATCCTGTTTGTATCTGCAAGGTCATGCCCGGAATATATGCACTTTGATTGGACACTCTGACCGTGGCTGACGTGTGTTACGATTCATAGCCGTTTAAGGT
Source organism: Penium margaritaceum (assembly GCA_023375785.1). NCBI lineage: Eukaryota > Viridiplantae > Streptophyta > Zygnematophyceae > Desmidiales > Peniaceae > Penium > Penium margaritaceum. The sequence continues at coordinate 39,386 of SZWC01010055.1, forward strand.
ACTTGTTAAGCTTTGTGGTCATGGTCAGGGGAACATGCCAACTTTGTCAAGGCATTGCATACAATAGCCGTGCCAAGCCACCGGATTTTTACCTTCTTTATACCTGCAAGGTCATGCATATTAGATGTGCAATGTCATTGGGCACTCTGACCGTGGCTGACTCGTGTGACAATTCCTAGAAATTAAAGTCACTTGGTAAACTATGTGGTCACGATCAGTGGCACATGCCAACTTTGTCAAGGTATTGCGCACGATAGCCACAATGAGCCACCAGTATTCTACCTTGTTTGCACCTGCAAGATCATGCCTAGTACATCTGCACTGTGATTGGACACTCTGACAGTGGCTGACTTGTGTTATGATCAGTAGAAGTTAAAGTCACCTGGATACATTTGTGGTCATGGTCAGTGGCACTTGCCAGCTTTGTCGATACATTGCGCACAATAGTCACACCGAGCTACCAGTTTTCTATCCTGTTTGTATGTGCAAGGTCATGCCCGGAATATATGCACTTTGATTGGACACTCTGACCGTGGCTGACTTGTGTTACGATTCATAGCCGTTTAAGGTACTTGTTAAACTTTGTGGTCATGGTCAGTGGAACATGCCAACTTTGTCAAGGCATTGCGCACAGTAGCCGTGCCAAGCCACCAGTTTTTGACCTTGTTTGTGCCTGCAAGGTCATGCCTAGTACATCTGACCCGTGATTGGGCACTCTCACTGTGGCTGACTCGTATTACGATTCGTATAAACAAAAGTCACTTGGTAAACATTGTGGTCATGGTCAGTGGCACATGCCAACTTTGTCAAGGCATTGCGCACAATAGCCACAACGAGCCACCAGTATTCTACCTTGTTTGCACCTGCAAGATCATGCCTAGTACATATGCACTGTGATTGGACACTCTAACCGTGGCTGACTCGTGTTATGATTCATAGCCGTTTAAAGCATTTGGTAAAGTTTGTGGTCATGTTCAGTGGCACATGCCAACATTGTCAAGGCATTGCGCACAATAGCCGTGCCAAGCCACCAGTTTTTTACCTTGTTTATACCTGTAAGGTCATGTATATTAGATGTGTACTGTGATTGGGCACTCTGACCGTGGCTGACTTGTGTTACGATTCGTAGACGTTAAAGTCACGTTGTAAACTTTGTGGACATGGACACTGGCACATGCCAACTTTGTCAGGGCATTGCGCACAATAGCCGTGCCAAGCCAGCGGGTTTGTCCCATATTTATACCTGGAAGGTCATGCATACTATATGTGTACTGTGATTGGGCACTCTGACCATGGCTGACTCGTGTTAGATTCGTAGAAATTAAAGTCACTTGGTAAACGTTGTGGTCATGGTCGGTGGCACATGCCGCCTTTGTCTAGGCATTGCGTACAATAGCCACACCAAGCCACCAGTATTCTACCTTGTCCGTACCTTGAATATCATGCCTAGTACATCTGCACTGTGATTGGACACTCTGACCGTGGCTGACTCGTGTTATGATCAATAGAAGTAAAAGTCAAGTGGATACAGTGGTGGCCATGGTCAGTGGCACATGCCAACTTTGTGAAGGCATTGTGCACAATAGCCACACTGAGCCACCAGTATTCCACCTTGTTTATACGTGCATGGTCATGGCCAGTATATCTGCATCGTGATTGGACACTCTGACTGTGGCTGACTCGTGTTTTGATTCATAGCCGTTTAAGGTACTTGGTAAACTTTGTGGTCATGGTCAGTGGCACATGCCAACTTTGTCAAGGCATTATGCACAATAGCCGTGCCAAGACACCGGTGTTTTACCCTGTTTATACTTGCAAGGTCATGCATATTATGTGTGCACTGTGATTGGGTACTCTGACCGTGGCTGACTTGTGTTATGATTCATAGAAGTTAAAGTCACTTGGTAAACTTTGTGGTCATGGTCGGTGGCACGTGCCTGCCTTGTCAAGGCATTGCGCACAATGACCACACTGAACCACCACTATTCTACATTGTTTGTACCTGCAAGACCATGCCTAGTACATCTGCACGGTGATTGGACACTCTGACTGTGGCTGACTCGTGTTATGATTCATAGCCGTTTAAGGTACTTGGTAAACTTTGTGGTCATGGTCAGTGGCACATGCCAACTTTGTCGGGACATTGCGCACAATAGCCACAACAAGCCACTAGTATTCTACCTTGTTTACACCTGCAAGGTTATGCCAAATTCATCTGCACTATGATTGGACACTCTGACCGTGGCTGACTCGTGGTATGATTCATAGCCGTTCAATGTACTTGGTAAACTTTGTGGTCATGGTCAGTGGCACATACCAACTTTGTCAAGGCATTGCGCACAATAGCCGTACCAAGCCATTGGTTTATCACCTTGTTTATACCTGCAAGGTCATGCATACTAGAAGTGCGCTGTTACTGGGCACTCTCACCGTGACTGATTCGTGTTGCAATTCGTAGATGTTAAAGTCACTTGGTAAACTTTATGGTCATGGTCAGTGGCACATGCCAAATTTTTCAAGGCATTGCGCACAATAGCCACACGGAGCCACCAGTATTCTACCTTGTTTGAGCCTCCAAGATCATGCCTAGTACATCTGCACTGTGATTGGACACTCTGACCGTGGCTGAATCGTGTTATGATTCATAGAAGGAAACGTCACTTGGATACATTTGTGGTCATGGTCAGTGGCACATGCCAACTTTGTCAAGGCATCGCGCACGATAGCCACACCGAGCCACCAGTATTCTACCTTCTTTATACCTGTAAAGTCATGCCCAGTATATCTGCATTGTGATTGGACAATCTGACCGTGGCTGTCTCGTGTTATGATTCATAGCCGTTTAAGGTACTTGGTAAACTTTGTGGTCATGGACAGTAACACATGCCAACTTTGTCAAGGCATTGCATACAATAATCGTGCCAAGCCACCGGTTTTTACCTTGTTTATACCTGCATGGTCATGCATATTACATGTGCAATGTCATTGGGCACTCTGACCGTGGCTGACTCGTGTTACAATTCGTAGAAGTTAAAGTCACTTGGTAAACTATGTGGTCATGGTCAGTGGCACATGCCATCTTTCTCAAGGTATTTAGCACAATAGCCACACCGATCCACCTGTATTCCACCTTGTTTGCACCCTCACAATCATGCCCAGTACATCTGCACTGTGATTGGACACTCTGACCGTGGCTGATTTGTGTTATGATCAGTAGAAGTAAAAGTCACTTGGATATATTTGTGGTCATGGTCAGTGGCACATGCCAACTTTGTCAAGGGTTTGTGCAGAATAGTCACACCAAGCCACCAGTATTCTACCTTGATTGTACCTCCAAGGTCATGCCCAGTATATGTGCACTATGATTGGAAACTCTGACCGTGGCTGACTCGTGTTAAGATTCATAGCCGTTTAAGGTACTTGGTAGACTTTGTGGTCATGGTCAGTGGAACATGCCAACTTTATCAGGGCACTGCGCACAGTAGCCGTGCCAAGCCACCGGTTTGTTACCTTGTTTATACGTACAAGGTTATGCCTAGTACATCTGAACTGTGATTGGGCACTCAGAATATTGCTGACTTGTGTTACGATTCGTATAAGTTAAAGTCACTTGGTAACCATTGTGGTCATGGTCAGTGGCACATGCCAACTTTGTCAAGGCATTGTGCACAATAGCCACACCGAGCCACCAGTATTCTACCTTGTTTGCACCTGCAAGATCATGCCTAGTACATCTGCACTGTGCTTGGACACTCTGATCGTGGCTGACTCGTGGTATGATTCATAGCCGTTTAAGGTACTTGGTAAACTTTGTGGTCATGGTTAGTGGCACATGCAAACATCGTCAAGGCAATGCGCACAATAGCCGTGCCAAGCCACCTGTTTTTTACCTTGTTTATACCTGTAGCGTCATGCATAATAGATGTGCACTGTGATTGGGCACTCTGACCGTGGCTGACTCGTGTTACCATTCGTAGAAGTTAAAGTCACATGGTAAACTTTGTGGTCATCGTCAGTGGCACATGCCAATTTTTTAAAGGCATTGCACACAATAGCCACGCCGAGCCACCAGTATTCTACCTTGTTTATACCTGCAAGGTCATGCCTAGTATATCTGCACTGTGATTGGACACTCTAAGCGTGGCTGACTCGTGTTATGATTCATAGCCGTTTAAGGTACTTGGTAAACTTTGTGGTCATGGTCAGTGGCACATGCCAA